>JAEIFU010000344.1:0-151871 GCA_018904235.1 Lordiphosa stackelbergi
TAAAGTATATATATTCTTGATCAGCATGACGAGCCGAGTTGATATAGCCATGTCCGTCTGTCCGTTTTCCGTCTGTACCGTCTGTTTCTTATATCTCCTCCCTCAGTTTTAAAGCTATCTCAACCAACTTTGCACGAAGTCTTTTGGTATAAATACGCTGCACAGTCGGAACCGAGCCGGTGACTATAGCATAAGCTGCCATAGGAACGATCGGTTGAAACCAGTAGTTTTTGTGTGAAAAACTTTTTGTTTTCAGTGCTATCGCTCCCAACCCCGTATTTATAAGTTTTCTATGATTTCACATAATTTCACCGAGATTTATCAAAATCGAAACTATATAGTATAGCTGCCACACAAAAGATAGGGTCTGAAAAAGTCTTAGTGAGAAAAACTTTTTTGTTTTCAAGCTATCGCTCCCAACCCCCGTATTTATAAGGTTTTCTACGATTTTTTATAATTTCACCGAGATTTATCCAAATCGGACAACTTATAGTATAGCTGCCATCACAAAAAGATAGGTCTGGAAAAAAAGTCTTAGGGAGAAAAACTTTTTTGTTTCCATTGCTATCGATCCCAACCCCGTATTTATAAGTTTTCTACAATTTCACATAATTTCACAGAGATTTATCAAATCGGACAACTATATAGTATAGCCTTGCCATACAAAGATAGGACTGAAAGAAGTCTTGAGTAAGAAAAAAACTTGTTTGTTTTCAATGCTATCGCTCCCACTTTGTACAGATCTATATTATATACTACCACAATTTTGTCAAGATTCGATTTCATCGGATGACTATAGCAGATAGCGTACATAAGAACGATCGGTACAAAAATATGGTTCATGAGAAAAACTTTTTGATGAATATACCGTATAGCCATATAAAAAACTGGCAGCATATATATGCTCCAAGGGAGTATATAAACTTCTGTACAGCCGAAGTTAGCTTCCCTCTATTTTTCTAAATAAAAACCACTTTTCGACCGATAGTTCCTATGACTGCTATAAGATATAGTCATCCGATTTTGACCAAAACTTCCAAATCTGTATAAAAGCGTAAAAATAATAATTGCTAAAGTGAGACACGTTGCGATTAAAAACAAAAAGTTTTTCTCGTTAAAACCCAATTCCAACCGATAGTTCTGGCAGCTATAAGATACGACATATTGGCAGTGTGCAGTAAAGAAGACTCTGTACCAGTTTCAGCTCGATGGCTTTAAAACTTGAGAGACTAGTTTTTAGTAAAAACAATGACAGACAGACGGGCCAGACAGGCGGACGGACAAAGTAATCGATACTGCGTACATAATCGCACAATCAGAATGTATTATACTATGGATCGATAGATGACATAGCCGTTTGCAAACTGGGCAAAATTATAATACCCTTTGCAAGAGGTATAAAATATTCGTTTTAATCTTTTCTAATATCATTTGGTAATTGAAATTATTTACGGTTAAAATGAAACGTTATTAGGCGTATTCTGGAGATAATTTTGATTAGCGATTACCGATTTTTGATTTGCGATTGCTGATGAGTCTCTGCTGAATGGAATTGATTGCATAATTTAAGATATCTGTGGATTTGGCTACCGTTCAGAATATACTCAAAAAGGTAGTCTCGCTCGCTGTCTCGCTCTCTTTTTCTTCTTAAATATCGAGTCTATTTAGCGCAATTGAGAGCGACATCTCTTATGAAATTGCTGTCTTGATTTACTTCTTGTTTATTTAGTAAATATAAATAATAAATAAATAAATGTAAATAACAATTTGAAATTTCTCTCTATTATAAATTTTGACACTGAAATAAAAACAAGCAGGGAAACGCAGAATTACAGCACACTTGAAAAAGTATACCTTGGTGCCATTCATCAATACAAAACACTCACTGATCTCAATGATTGGTTTTATAAAAATTTCATATGAATGTCTGTGCAAAGGTAGGCTTACCCAGCAATCGTTAACCAATCCTACATTTTGTTCGATTTCTATTAAACAAACATGATTGTCAAACTTCCCAATCCCAATCGGCTATCACTGTTTTCATCAGGCAAAATCTGCAATCATACATCACAAATCGTAATTCGGAATTATCTGCTGAATACGCCCATATATGAAAAAATGATATTTGACAAAATGTCAAATTAACCTGCCCATATCAATTTGATATGGATCCTATTTTTTTCTGTGTGCCAATCGGTGAATAAGTCAGTCAGGACACTCTCTTTTATAGATACACAGGTTTATACATATACTTTCACCAGCTATTGGCGCCAGGTGTGAAGTAACTTGTCATGAAAAAGCTTCCCACCCTTTGTCTTGAAAATTGTGTCACAAATAATAGCGTAGACAAAACAGCCCTGCTCGATGGGAACGGGCGTGGCTCGTTAAATTTTCCCACCAAAAGTACATTCGATTCCTGACATTCGATATTTGACAACTTGTAAAATGATACTGAGATTGAAGAAACTTCGATTCGGTGTACGCGTCGTATACATAATATTTGTAAAAACTTTGAAGCTTTTTCGCAGAGGTTAAAACTCAAATTAAAATTATTTGTTTTCTTATTTTTTACTTATGTAAAACCTAAAACTAATCATTTATGATGGCATCTGTTGAATTTTCGCATGGTGCTTTATCGTGGTCCACCCTAATGAGCCCGCGAGACAGGGCCCTACCAGGAACCTTCTTCCCTGTAAGAAAACTTTTGGTATGACATTGGCAATTTGCTTTCTCATTATAGGACTTAAAATCAACTCAAAAATGACAATCAGCCACCTCCTGCGAAATGGCTTCCAGACAAATATCAGGGCTTATCAAGGCATCCGAATGAAACTAGCCAGTTTTTCATTTAGCCCCACTTATATGAAGGCTGTAATGGAAAGCAAGTCCAAAAGTGGAACCACAATGGGCCAACCTAATAGCCTCAGTGAGCTGGCAGAAATATATTCTCCAGCAACCGCCTTAACCTAACCTAACCCCACTCTTCACTTAGCCTTACACTCACTACTCACTATTGAAAGTCTGTGCACCATTGTTGTAGAATGATTAAGAGCAAGAAGCTTACAAAGAATCAGACAAATTATGCATTTAAAGAATTGTATGGAGCAGACAGATCGCAAATAAGATTTTTTCTTTCGGAAACTCGGCTTTTGTTACACCTTCAGTGAAAATTGCTCAAAATGGTTCATCTGTCTGGCCTGGAGCAATGGGGACAGCAACAGCTCAATCTGTTGCCAAATTTCGATTTCTGCTTACTTTGTAGTTAGGCATAGATTTGCTTCTTTTTGTGCAACGGAAATTGTTTCGCATCTGTACAGAGCCCCAAGGAAACGAGAAACGATGCTGAATTTGTCATGCAGCAACCTGGTTTTTTTTATGCCTTTGCCTGAGCTGACAAAATTGCAGCCGACAGTTTGCATACGTGCCCAATGTGAAATTGCCTGGGCGTTCCGCCTCCAATCATTGGCGAATTTTGCTTGGTTCTTTTTTTTTCGGCTGCTGCTGCTGTAGCAAGCGCAACATGTAAGTGACACAATTGAAATGGAAAGCGACATGTGTGTGTGTGTGTGTGTGTGTGTGTGTGGGATGGCAACAATAACAAGCAACAAATAAGTTGGGCTTCCTCACGGAAATTGCAAGTGTTAAATCTGTGAGTGGATTAGTCAACCCAAAGAACTGTTATGGCTTTGACAAGTTTCCGTGTGATTTTTGATCGTCGAGACGTTGCCAGGCGGCGTCAGATTATGCCAGACAAACAAGAAAAGCAGCAGAGTGGAGACCTCAAGGCAAACACACAAAAATGTCCACAGAAAAGTGTGAGCTTAAGCAGCTGGCAAAAGGAGCAAACTCTGGAGGATGGCAGTGGCTGGGAAAGCTTCTTGTTTACTTTGTAACGCGACATAGGCAAATGCTAGTGCAACTGAAATTTGAATCCAAGCAGGTACCAAGTATGGGGGTTCGGTTTGGGTGACCCACAGATGAGCTGCATTCGTTTGTTGCTGTAACTTTGGTTCATTCTCTTGGATTATGATGCGAAGAAATTTGATTTTATTACAAATTATACAATCTTCACGGCCTTTGGCATCTGGGATCTTCGAAAATTGATATCTGAGGCAGCAGCAGCACTGCAGCATTCTCCTATTTCGTTTTATTTGCGTGCTCATGATTCAACAGGACTAGGACAGAAACAGGGTAAATTGTTACGGAGTTGCAATACCCGTAAGTAATTATTTCGCCAACGAAATGAGGGTCTGATCTCGCTAGTTAAGAGAGATTATAGAATTCTCCAGCCAGATATCAACAATGTTACGCAATCTCAAAGAGTTCCATCTGTCTTTAAAATGCTATTTAGTTCAATTGGTTTTTGAGTCATTCATTCATATTCACTTATTAGCCTCTAAGACTTTGACCTCAAAGTTGGGTAAGTGACTTATTTGAACTTAAGCGTTTGCTCGAAGCTAATGAAAAATCTCACCACCTGTGGTTAAAGAAATAACTAGCACGATTGGACAGACTGGCATCTTTGGGTAATACCAGTAGCTAGCAAAAGGGCTTACCACCGATTTTACCACGGGACAGCTTGACTTAAGTTCTGTATAGGCTTATTTGAAAAACACATTTTTATTCAGGCTCGAAATGATCCCTTATTAGAGAAGCTAATCAAGAAAGTCCGATACTGACTTAAGCTCGATTTTTGCACTTGATTTGATCGCGAGATCGGCTTGGTGTAAGAATTCCCGAAATTAAATAGAACTCGATATTTAACTGTATTCAATGCGAACAAAGATTGCTGTAAAAATGCCTAATAGGCTATTCACACTGAGGCACATCTGACATCTAACATCATTATCAAAGATGTTCCATAAGCATTTGCCGTGCCAAATTTTTATCATCCTTCCAACATATTTTGGGGATGTTCCTATTTTACATCGTTTCAATCAGTATTTTCACGATAGTTATTGGTCCACCACTAAAAATGTGTCATTTACTGAGAATCATAAACAATGACAACGAAAGGGAATAGGAAAATGTCAAAAATTCCAAGCCATCGCGATGGCTAGAAACAGAGGTTGGATTATTAAATTAAGTTTTATTAACTTAATAAGATAAACAGACATATGACAATGTACATGTTTTGACATTGTTGCATATGTAGCGGAATTCATATCGGCTAACATTACAGAGTTCCTCCCATATATGTCCGATTTTGGCACCCACGCATAGAGAGTGAGCGATTGGAGTTGCAAGGGAGCTTCAAAGAGGTCTGCGTAAAATGTTTCGAAAGATGGCAGCGAGTCAAGCAACGTTCCAGTTGCGGGAAAGGAACAATAAATAACACTGTAAAACCATTTGTGCCTTGCAATACGCTCTTTTTCTTCATTCGAAATAACAAATCTCTTCAGCACCTGGAGAATAGTCAGCAGTAGTATAAGATTGTTTTGGCTGCTACCGTGTATTTTTTGGGAAATATACTGATTGCACTGTTGTGGACATTAAAGATTTTGGTGCAACATACACACAGAAAAAATATGTTATGTGGGGGCCCAAAATTATTTTTTTCATATAAAAAAAGGGGTTTAAAAATTTTATTTTGCCAGGTTTGAAAAAAATTTTTTTTTTTTTTTTTTTTTAATATGTTTTTTTTAAGAAAATTTTTTTTTTAATTTTTTTTTTTAAAAAAAAAAAAATATAGGTGTGTTTTTTTTTTTGGGTTGGTTTAACAAAAAAGATGGTTTTTCCGACTGGAATTTTTTTTTTTGTTTTTCTTTTGGGTGGAATATAAAATGATTTTATTTTTTGGATGAAAGTTTTTTTTTTTTTGCATAAAATTTTCGTTTTTTAAAAATAAAATTTTTATTTAAAAATCGTTTTTTTTGGTTTGGGGAATGGAAAACCACGGGTTTGATTTCGATCGATTTTTTTTTTTTTTTCTTTGGATTTTTGGGGGACAAATTTAAAAAAAAAATTTAAAAAATTAATAAAAAATTTATTGTTTTTTTTTTAATTTTTTTTTATAATATTTTTAAAATATTTTTTTTTTTTCAAAATTAAAAAATCTATAAAAAAAAAAATTTTTTTTTTTTTTAAGAAAATAGAATATGTATATATTGCGAATCCATATGTTTTGTTTGAAAAAGAAAAAGTGAAAATGAAAAAGTTTTAAAAATTGGAATTTAAAAATATTTATTAAATTTTTTTTTTTTTTTTTTAAAAAATATAGTTAATTTTTAAATTTATTTTTTTTCTTTTTTTATGGGGGCTCCGTGCCTTGCCCCCAATTTACCAACCAACATCGCATGCGGACATTACCGAGGGATCGTTGGAGCGGGGGGTGGGAGGGGCGTGGGGTTTGTTTTTTTTGTTTTTTCTTTGTTTTTTTTTTTTTTTTCTTTGTGTCTCTTTTTTTTTTTTTTTTTTTTTTTTGTTTTTCCCCTTTGTGTTTTTGTTTTTTTTAAAAAATTTTTAAAAATATTTTTTTTTTTTTTTTTATTTTTTTTTTTTATGGGTTAAATTTTTATTTATTTGAGATGGTATGTTTTGGGAGAAATGGTATTTGTATAAAATTATATAAAATAAAATATTTTATATGGGGTTTAAGTTGTTTTTTTTTTTTTTTTTTTCAGCAGTAGGATGGAGCTGCGACAATTTGTGTCTCTTTTTCTCAACACTTCAAGCCAGCTTACAAGCATTAAGAAGGTTGATTTATGCTCTAAAATTTAAAATAAGGATAAAATATAAGGATGCAAACGAATTGCACGTATAAAAGTCTTCTTGATATAAGCAGATTCATGCCTCTCATGGTCAGCAGCTCCACTTCTTCTTCGATCTCTGCAACTAATGCATTTTTGACTAAATCTGTCACAAGCTGCTGATTTGCAAGTTGCTTTTTTCAAGCAACAGATAAAACAACCATCAATTGTTCTTAAAAATTCATTTTATAAATTTTTGTTAGCAATTTATAAATTCACTTCGGCGACTGAAGATATTAGATATTAGATGTTGTCCGTGTGAGTCGCTATTTCACATCTTCCGAAAATTCCATGCGTCAATAATGGAGGCTGGTCGCTGTTTCTACAGAATTTCTAGACTTGGCGCATAGACTACAATTCAAGAGCTATCTTCTTATTTCAGAAGTGCTATACTAGGAGGGGAATTCCAAGGAAAAAAACTCACAGCGATAAACCCATATTTTGAGAGAAAAATTAGGGTATGTGTGTGTACCCGTTTAGCCTGACTGTATTAGTAAGTTTGAAGCCAAACCTTAAGGTAACCAAAAAATCTTATGCTCTTGTATAGTAAGGACCGATTTTACATATAATACAGGACAGTATCTGTCACATAAACTAACATATAACAAAGTATGGGCCTATTCCTGTTCTTCCAGGTAGCTGCTTTGTGTCAGATAAACTTACAATTTACTTTGTTAATTGTTAGTTTATGAGACAGATAGCTCTATGAAGAACATTTGAAATCGGTTCTAACTTGTTAGTTTATCTGACACATAGCAGCTATCTACAAGATGTGAGATCAGCCCTTAGTTCTTGTGGTTTTCAATTAAGCCTTCTGCATTCCCCTCACAAGCCAAGCTGGTCCTAAATTTTGATCCTTCAATTCTTAGCGATTCCATGTTGCCCATATCATTGAAAGCAGTGTACCTAAACCTAACGTCCTCTCCACTAACAAACAGCTCATGTGCAACTTGGTTTGCCTCTGTTTGTGGTATTCCAAACTTAAACTTCCTGCCTGACTGCCGCGGTGCATTGCACTTACGCCCCGTCCTATGCAGCCAGCAGTTCGTGCTTTTGCCTATGAAATTTGCAAGAATTTGTTGTGTCAATTGTGTGCCAGTCTCCGTTTGGCTTGTCTGGCTGGCAAATATTTGTTTACAGCATTAAATTTTCTTAAGCAAATTGGCATTTTGCTTGGCAGCAGTGCAGACGCGAAATATCTGCGAAGCCATCAAGTCTGCAGTCCATGGGGCGTATGCTTCATTTGGGATGCAGTAAAAATCCGACTGCAGATGTTTCCCAGCACGAAATTAATTACGAAAAATAAGTACACACACACACACACGAGGCAAAAGAATAATAATAATAAGTAACAAAAATAAACTTTACACGAGCACCAGAAGAAACAGGCAGCCATAAACAAGCATATGCTAAGGAAAGGCATAAAAATAAGCCAAAAGAAGAAAAACTTTTTGATATTATATCTGTATGTGAGTATGAACGTGTGTGTGTGTGTGTGTGTTCAGTTTATATTTCTTCTTGTCTGCCTTGATGAGTTGTGAGAGATTTTGGCTTAACTTTTTTGGGGGGAGGGAGAGTAAATGTGTTGGCCCTGGGGCCCTAAGGTATTTAGAGAGGTGTGAGTGATTTGTATTAGTTAGGTTGGCATACAGAAGTCATTTCTCAACATCATTTTTGTTTGCCATCTGTCAAATATGCGTATTCTCTTTATAGTACTTAGCGGGAACTGATTATTTTTCGAACTTTCTAATGATGATATTAACATTTACTTGGAAGCGAATTTATGCTTAAGCTCGAAACACACTGATGTCCTTTCTAATTAGCATAAAGTGCTTCGACCTAATGAATGCTTTTATGTGTTTTTAAGAAAACTTGTGGCATATTTTAAGATCGAATGGTGAAAATTAAAATTGAAAAGAAAATAGTTCTGTTCGAATATGTTAAAAATGAACCATCATGACCATGTTACTTGCCCACGTAAAATGGGTAATGGTAAAATTACCACCAATTACAAAGAGCTACTGAACGACCCCTTGTGCTTCAAAAATGGACTTGACCCTCATAAAAATGCATCGAAATAATACAAATTCTTAAAAATTTGTAATCATGTTCCACGAAGCAATCGATAAACTATGGATCTACCTGCAACTACATGCTGCCGGTGACGAACGAAGTTTTGTGTACGCAAGTCAGTCAGCTGGTGAACCAAATTCAATGATGGTCCCTTCCCCAAATGCTCCGTGTTAGAAGGAGTCAGTTCGCTGCATTGTCGACCCCAAATGGTACTTGAAATGCCTGTATTTCGTATGCCCTTTTTTGTTTGGGGTCCTCAAAAGAAAATGCATTATAGGGGCATTATGCAACTATTTCTATGTCTTGTAACAGAGTGTTAAGGTTATTTTGAGGAAGATGCCTCAATTCATTTACCAACCAGATGCAGCCCTAGACTAAAATATCTAGACTGAACCACGGTGCAATTATATAAGGTGAGCTCATTAAAGTAGGCTGCCTCTTTTTGGTAAAAAAACAGTCTGTAGCAAAGGACAAAGAAGATTCAACATACAAGCACAATTTGTTAAACCGACAACTTTTCAGTCAGACATTAGTCAGCTGGGCGCTGTCATTTTGTGTCTTTGGCCCGTAACTCATACAGTAAAAAGGGTATACTACAGTCGTGCAAATGTAAACCATATCCGACCATAATATGTATATATCGACCCCTGTGCGCGAAAACATCGTGTGTTGTGTTTCGTTCATTTCATTCGCTACAGCGCACCTTTTAAAAAAATACAGGTTCAATTGAACTACAATATGTTTATTTCGATAGTTCTAAGAAAACAAATTTTACCAAGTTAAATTTCCCGATAAGAAAATCATTGTTGCATACGAATTTTTGACAAAAATTTAATGACCTAAACAGTTTTTTATTAAATAAAATACCACCAAAATATCAAATTTAATATTTAAGCCTGTAAAATTGATTTTATTTTATAGACTAAATGTTAGAAAACTACGAAGAGACCTAATCTCTTTGCTTACTCTGTTAACCCATTGTACGCCGCACTGCACGAAGGACCCAGTAAACACGAATGGAAAGACAAAAAGATACTTTTTTACAGTTTCGCGAGTTGAGACAGTTCGATTACTCGAAAAGATACTTTTGCAGGTGGTTCAAAGTCTCCTAATGCTACATTTTCCACGAGTTGTCTTATTACGGCCTATTTTCGCCCTTTCCTTAACCCATTTTACGCCGCGCTGCACGAAGTATTTTGTTTAGTGGTGAAAGTAAGTTTTCTTGAGTAATTAGGACTCAGTAAACATGAATCTGAAGTCAAAAAAAACTCTACCTATGATAGTTTCGCCAGGTGAGACTGTTCGACTAGTCGAACAGCGGCGCAAAATGGGTTAAAATAATACATGACGGTTTTCTATTCTACATAATTTTTTTTCCAAGTAGGCAATTTCGCTGTCCAGATAAATAAAATAAATAAATCTTTGATAAAATACAATTTTTATTTAATCTTATTAATACATTTATTTACTTGCAAATTGCAATAAAACCCTAAATATTTAATTTTATTGTTCGATCATAATATAATTTTGTTTTTATATATTTTGTGCAATTCAAACTATTTTGAAAATTATCGTAAGAGCCAAACTTGATGAAGAACTTAACAAAATTTTGTGGCAAAAATATAGTATGTGCCAAAAATTAGTTTTTAGGGAATTGATTCAGATTTTTTCACAAAAATTGTTATGAGTTTAGTTAAATAAGTTAATAATTGTTGAACATCTGAAGTTTGATAACGATATTGCCAGCCACCGCATCGAAAAGTAGAAAAAGGCTCTCCTGTAAAATTTGGTTTTTGGCACATACGATTTTTTCGCGCATAGATATATTGTTGATCAGAATCAACAGCCGAGTCGATATAGCCCTGTCCGTCCATCCGTCCGGCCGTTTCTCCATCTGACCGCCTGTCTGTATTAACACCTATATCTTAGAGACTAGAAGGGCTTGTCTGCACGCAGATCAAATATTTGTCATATTTTTTCCACGCTTACCTCCGCCCCCACAATAAAAATTGTTGAATAACTCCCACAATTTTTAAGATATCGAGTTGAAATTGAAAAGAAAGGGTTGCTTACTTTTCGTATGTCCCCCGTCAGAAACACAGGAACGCTATCAAACATTTCCTCCCATGGGTAAGGGATATATCGAAGTCGCCGACTTTAACTCGAATATTTTGTGACTATGTCCGTCTCCTTCTATCCAACGTGCATTTCTTTGTCGTCAATAATTTTGATTAAAGTATCCCTTTGTCGCAATTGAGTTAACATAATTAAAAAGAGAGGTTGTTTCAAATTGTGTGTCTCCACGAACGATATTGTATTTGAATTTTGGAATTTGTGATTTTTGGACTTAAATTGCTGGCCTATAATGGCTTCGTGCGCTGTTTGTGGAACCAAAATAAAATTAATGAATTAATTCGGGCAGACGCAGAAAAAAGACGACTATGGGAGCTTGCGGTTCAACATTAGTTGGAGATGACTGCAGAATAAGTGAGTTGTTCTTGCTTCAGAAATATTTTCTTTATTTGTTTTGGTTTCTACGCGATCGAAAGTCTGCTCTAGGCACATCTTGTTGTATTTAGTTTCTAAAGTCTAGGTGATCTTGAAGACAGGCGGGCATGGCCATATACTTTAAAGGTCGGAAACTATTTTTTTTCTTTAATACAGGTAGAGCTTTTTTCTCATGTATTTTGTTGTTGTGTCGTAAACTTTTAAAGTTTGCCATATAACGAGGACTAGTGAATAACCTTATTATTGTTATTAAAGATTTAATGAGTTGTAGGTAATCAAAATTAGATCTAACGTTAAGACAACCTGATGAATATAATGAAAGCATGTATGGAGCTAAAGTTTTTCTTATTTAAAAATTTGGTAGAAATAAAGCAAGATTACTTGGATAAATTAACAGTTTAATAAATATTTATCGAAAAATCCTACTGTAAAAAACCAAATATGAATAACAAAATTTTGTATATTTAAAAATTAAAGATGTTATTAAAGGCAAAGCACCCTCAAAAAAGTGGCCATCGTTCATCAGAAACCGATGGGGATTAGATGCATTTCTGAAATGTTTGCTACAAAATGTTACCAAGAAGTATGCAAAGCTTTCAATACAGACAACGCTATTTTGGAATTATATTTCTGTACTCCCATTCCAGAGTTATGGCCTTTTTTCATTTATTCAAATTCACTTTTCAGTAACGATATCAGATTTAGGATGTTTTAATTTTAAGAGAGATTTTAAGAGTTTTGTGGTTGAATATAGTCAAGATTTTGTACCCATTGTAAGTTTAGCAGTTGGAAAACCGCGATTTTAAAATTCAGCCGTATTTCAGTGACTTGTGTGAATTTAAATAAATGAAAAAGGCCATAACTCTGGAACTATTTCGAATTTCAGTTCTTGGATACAAGACCAAATTTTGAGAAAAAAATGTAAAAAACGTCCCTATCGCGGCAATTAATTTTTGTTTACTTATTTTCGCGATTTGGAAACCAAGAAAAATTGGTAAAATTTTTAAGAGTAAATAATTTGAAAGTTTGGGTTCAGATGTTAATTTACAGATTTTTAAAATATTTTTATCACCAATGGCTTTGGATAGCAAGCAATTGAAATTAATTAAATTTTTTAAATATGTAAATTTTCATTTCCTTTTTTCCCGCGAATTAAGCAAATTTCGGCAAAATGCTGAAAATATTTTACAACAAGGAATACGAAAAAAATTAATTCGATCCATTCAAAATCCCAGAGGGCGATTTTTCATGGAATCACCCATATAGTTTATTGGGTCGGAAATGAATATTTCTATGCGTTGCAAACTTCTGGGCAAAATTATAATACCCTTTGCAAGGGTATAAAAAGAAGTGGGAAAAAGATTTTTGAAAAAGAATTAAATTTATTTTTAAATTAGTTAATTAGTTCTGTTATTTGAGGCACCCAATGGATCCTACAGTCCTACGGATCTCTGCTGTGAAAGCAGCTTAAGTTTTTGTTTATTTTTCCTTTAAATTAATCGTACGCACTCCTCAGAGCATTCACCGTTTTCTATCAAAATTATTTCTTATATATTTTATGACCATTGTGTGTGTTATTTCTATACTTTTCTCCATCCAAATGTTTGCTTTTCTTCGTTTTATTTCGATCGTCTTTGGACACACAGGTCATCTCTTGAGTGCATGCGAGTGTGTGTGTGCGGCAGCAATTAGTGTTAAATAAAGAAGTCATAAAATGTAAATAAAGTCTTTCAAGCGGAAATGCAAAAGCAAGCAAGAAAAGTCTTGGGCAATTATTTATGAAAACCTAGCCGACAGCTGGCAATCATTTAAGAAGCATTTGCCAAACAATTAATTGTAATACAACAGAATATTGTATACAATTGTTGAAGCAAATGCAAATAGACTGAGGCCAAATTGCATCCAAGTTTAGACAAATATGCCAATTAATCAGAATGAATGTCAAGGGAAATGACATGTTTTTTTATTTAAAAGTGAAATGAACGAAAAACTGTAACTAAGAAATTTGTGATACCAGAATCTTTGAGAGTACACTTAGAAAATTATTTTTCTATATATAAAAAAAAATCAGTCAAGGGTTAAAACCGCCCTAAAATATAGAAATAATTTCTCTAAAATAATATAAATAATAATTTCTATATTTAAGACATTTTTTCTGAATTTTAGTAAAGTTTCCCCAAAAAGAATATAGTACAATTCTATAAAACAAATACACAGGAATTCATAGCAGGAATGACTCAACTTTCACAAATGCCTAAAAGTATGCTAAATCTGAGGCCTTGGCAAAACTATGTGAGAGCATACAAAACTAACAAGCTAAAAAGCTTTTCTTATCAAAAATATGTTTCTTATTCCAACTAGTTTTTAAAGAAAATGGGAGAGGCTCGATTTTGGGTTAATCTGCCTTCTGAATTTACAGGTAGATAGCTAGATTTCTTCACAGTAATGTGGCACCCATATCGGAAAGGTTTTGCACAATTCAGGTTAAATTAGTTCTACAAGAATGTTACAAAGTAAAATTTTGCCCACATTATCTGAAAGTTGTTGCCTCTTTTCTTTTCAATTTTCCCAGCTTCAGTGCGCGACCGATTCCCTCTCAGCCAGTTACCAAGCTGTGGCCGCAGCTCCAGTTTCTGCATTGGTGTTGGTAATTATTTTATGGAGTGTTGCAGACGGTGGTTGTGTGTGTGTGTGTGTGTGTGTGCGTGGGCAACTTATGTTTACCAAGTGCGAAAGTGGAAACGTGCTGCAAACATGAAGTTCTGCTTCTGCAGTTCCTCCTTCCATGTTTTACGTTTTATAATAGGATTTGAATACAATGGCATTGTAATGAAATGTGCAGCAAACGATGCTCCGAGAGACGGTTGAAGTTTCGTTTTGCGGTTGGTTTCGGACTGGTGAAGGGAATTTTTTGGGCTAAGCTAAGGTAACCATGTGCTGCTGCTCCCCCTGGCTCTGGTCGTTGCCAAGTACAAGCCAAACAGCTGTTCCGTGAGCAGACAAAATGTGAGTGTGTGAGTGTGTGTGGGCCGTGTAATTTGAGTTGGTAATTAAAAGTAAAGCAGAAGGTAAAAGGGAGAATGCTGAAAGAAGCTCGCACATTAAGTGTTCGGCTTTAATACGTTTTGTATGTATGTTTGCTCATGTGTGTTTGTGTATGTGCTAAACCAGAACAGTTTATCAGACTCTTTACTGTGGGTTTTAATTGAAAATGTACATGTAAGCTTGTTATGGAAAGAAGAAAATCTTCAGCTTAGGCATATTTTTATTAACTTGATTTAAGAATGTGCGTTCTACTACACTCAAATAAATATTATTATATTCTAATATTATTATATTAAATACCGAAGTGCATAGCCGAATAAGCCTGTGAAAACTGCTCCAGAAGATTTTTGAAAATTTCAGCAGAGTAAACTTGGGGCCCTATATTAACACCAATAAACCTCAGTATTTTTAAAGATGAATATCCTTGACAGCAGACTCCATACCAAGAGTTGAGGGCATGTTGTTGTTCTGCGTTTCCTAGCCGAGATATTTTTGAAGTAATTCCACTGACGATTAGGCTTCATATATTAGTTTTATAGCGGCATTTGGAACTGCAGCTAGAAAGTTACTCAATTTTAAAAAAATCTTAGGTCACTAAAACTAATTTGAGATATTCAAAATCCTTTTGGCATATTTTTGAATATTGTGCTATGAAAATATGTAAATACGGAAAGAGAATTGTTATTTGTATTATTAAAATATAGCTTCGATTTTATAAAAATAAATTAAATATTTGGTAATACAACAACCTATAATACCCTTTGGATATTTTAAAAATATATCTTGTCTTACAGATATTTAAAAAAAAAGCTTTGATACCTTACAAATATATCATTGATATAAGCATAAATTAAATTGTTCAAAACAGGAATCGTAAATAAGAGTTATGAGTTTGAAAAAATTTAACCTGAAAAAAATTATCTACAATAATGGGGAAATCTTAGATATACTAATTCAGGATGCAGTATCTTGTTAACAAGATAAATTTTTATTTTCAATTATTATCAAAAAATTAAAAATTAACTCTTATTTTCGATCAAAATAAAAAAATTATGATATAAAAATTAAATTTCAATTTTTATTTAAAAATCATAAAATAAAAGTTATTTTTCAATTTTTGTTAAAAAATCTAAAAATAAAAGCTATTTTTCAATTTTTATTAAAAACTCAAAAAATAAAAATTATTTTTAAATTTTTATAAGAAAATCCAAAAATAAAAGTTATTTGTCAATTATTATTATAAAAATTGAATGTAAATATCTTGAGAACCTACCACGACCTTGAGCCTGCCATCAACTTTTTCTTAAATAACTAAGAAAAGGTCGCTAAAACCAACAACTATCTTGAGAACCGCGTAGTGAATTGCCAAAATTTAAAAACATTCATGATGTACAGCTCCATACCTATCATTTGATACATCACATGTCCTGAAAGGACCAACATTAAGGATCCTTAAGGGATGAATTCATGGGAGTAAAAAAATTAACAAGTGGTGGCAAGGAACCTCGTGATGTATATCGAATAGTTACAAATAAGGGTACAGCCAGGGGAGTTGCAGAGACATCAGCTCCGCGAAAACATAAGCGAAGAAGTAAAGAAGGAATTGCATATGGGCATTTCCATTCTGTCGAGCCGTGACCGTCGTACAAATTGAAAATGAAAAAAAGTCAAATTAAATCGAATTTTCAATTCGTTTTTTTCTGTATAATATAGCTCTTAGCAAGCACTTTAATTAGTGTTAAAGTGAATATCAAGTGAAATTCGGTTTCCAAAATAATGACAAAATTGGAAGCTATTCGAACGTGACAAAAACAGAAAGACCAATTTTAGCGAAACCTAACACAATAATTAAGCCCAAATAATCTTAATATCTTATGAATGAATAGTTCTTTGAAATGTATATTATTTAATTTAAAAATCTTGAGTACATTTTTTGTAAAAAAAATATTTATTTCTGTCGATATGTGCCATGTCGATCGCGACATTTTCTCCATCATCATATTTATGTGGTTTCATGGTTTCTTATGCATTCTTGTATAGCACTTTTTACCATCAGAAAGATTTTAGATAGCGAAAGTACATGTAATCTATAGTCACTTTTTTCCAAAAAATTAAGCAAATTTAATGTCAAAATGAAAAAAAAATCGCGTTAGCACGGCCATGAAACCGCATATATCCAAATGGGTTATTAGTAAATGTAAGATTAGCTTACATTAGTTAAATTGCATTGTTTCCCTGTGAAAATTCTATCACATTTAGTGTTTTTAACCACTTTAATTTTTTTGGGCCAGGTATTGTTGTAATGCTCTCTAAAGCAATTGATTTGTAAAACTTGGTTTGCAAAAATGGCCGCATTGTCGAAGCTGGAAAAACCTGCAGCATGCGTTAACACAAAATCGTAACTGCAAATACAGATGCCAGCTTACTACTTAGTTCTACAACTTAGTACACCGAGAAAAAAATTGATATGGATGACTCAATTCGATTTTTTCATATAAATTTTAATCTGATATGACTAAGATTAAATTAATAATATAAATTAAAAAAAAAAAAAAACTGTTCCGAGGCGGGATTGAAACCACACCTCCCGCTCTGCAGTCCCACACACTAACCTCTGCACCACACCAGGTCATACCATACTAATCTCTCACAGCTTATATTAGCCATGCCTTCAGAAGAAAGTGACGAAAGAATCTTGTTTTGCTTGTTCGGTTTGCGGTTCGGTCAATCAGTTGGAATTAGCGGTTCGGTAACGATTTGGTTCAGTTCAAAAGCGGTTTGCATCCCTGCTAATAACCCTGACGGGTTTCAAAAATATATTATTACAGCTTGATGCCGAGAGAGTGAGTTTAAGGGGGCGGGGTGGTGTCTCCATAACTCCTCTGGCTGTACCCTTATATATATATGTGTTACTTTCCGATTTACATCACGAGGTTCCTTGAAACCACTTGTTACTTTTTTACTCCCATGAATTCATACCTTAAGGATCCTTAATGTTGGTCCTTTCAGGACATGTGATGTATCAAATTATAGGTATTGAGCTGTACATCATGAATGTTTTTAAATTTTGATAATACACTACGAGGTTCTCAAGATATTATATTTACATTCAAATTTTATTTTCAATTTTTATAATACAAATTGACAAATAACTTTTATTTTTATTTTTTTCTTATAAAAATTTAAAAATAATTTTTATTTTTGAGTTTTTAATAAAAATTAAAAAAAACCTTTCTTTTCGATTTTTAAAAAAAATTTAAAAATAATTTTTCTATTATAATTTTTAAATAAAAATTGAAATTTAATTTTTATATCATAATTTTTTTATTTTGATCAAAAATAAGAGTTAATTTTTAATTTTTTGATAAATATCAACAAATAACTTTTATTTTATAATTCGTATACCTGTTTAAAATTACCCTTTTCCATTTTTGCCACTTCTGTCATTCGTCTGACTTGATTTGTTTTTTAGAGAAATTCCATAAATTCATTTCAATAAATTTTTTCGACAAGTGTTTAGTGCTTTGTTGCCTCCTCCTGAACTCGGACAACAGTTACCAGTGCCACTGCATAGCCTGTAAACGCAAGACGTGATGGGTCATCGGAATGTCAACTGTGATGGTTGTCAGAGGCGGAACTTCCGCGGTCGGCGTTATCGTTGCTTGCGTTGCCTGAACTACGATCTGTGTGGCATTTGCTATGATCATCATGTGGAGACGCAGGATCACAGTTTGGACCATCCGATGCAGCTAATATTGGATCAGCGACATCAACAGCAGGTGCCGGAAATGCTGCTCGGTAGAGATCTGGTCGAGCTGATGCATTTGCCAAATTGTTATACCTGCCCGTATTGTGGCCTCCGTGGGCATACGGCCAAGCAGCTTATCGATCATGTGGCTAGGCTGCATCGCTTGTCCGATGGCTATGTGGTGTGTCCCATGTGTGCAGGCTTACCGGCCACTGAGCTGGTGGCCATAAGGAATCTGGCGCGTCACTTGCTGCTCAATCACATAGAGCATGCAAATCGGTTGGAACCAGATACACCACCGTTACGTAGGGCCGTACCTAGGGCCTCGAGAAGGCGACGACGGCCACAACAACAACCGCAGCTGCCTTCCGCCAATAATCCTCAGGCATCCAATGACATTAGCAGTCATCCAAGTTTGGGCCAAAATACTACTGGTCCCGTTTCGGATGAACAATCGCGTTCACGTGCCACTAGCATTTCGGCCCCAGTTCGCAACGATTCGGCACGAAGCATTCTGGAGAAGCGTACCAGTCTCCCAGCCAACCAAGGAGCTGCCCCGGACACTGAAGCGAATCGGTTTTTGCTCGTACCATGGATGTCGGCACAGCAACAGCGTTGGAACCTGTCGAAGCAAGCCACTAACCAAAGAGAACACCATGCCCTCTTTGCACAACATTTACTGCTCTCCATGTTGTGTGTGGAACAGTTGGAAGAAGGAAAAACCGAACTGGAAGAGCTCCACCAGCCGTCGCTTCTGTCACTCTCTCTGCATAAGCCAAAGAAAGCAACCTCAAAAGTCATGTCCTTGATGTCCTTGCCGTGGACCCGAGCCTGGCGTGCTGCCAAACATCAAAAGGAATTTCTAAAGCTTGAGGGCGTAACTCTAGATGAGAGCGAGATCGATAAATTGCAGGAGGAGGATGTCGATTAATGGGCATTCCCTAAACACATTTCCTGCAGAGAATGCACTTTTATGTTGCCTTTTAACTACATACAATCTATATTTTGTAACAACACAGTTTTGGGTTAAGTTCATTTTGAAACTAAACACACATAAATTTATTTGTGAAAATTGAGTGAAGCATTTTTTAACAAGATTTTGTTTTTTTTTGCCATTAATTCATCAAAATGAAAGTTTTTTATTGCTTTTGGGATACTCAAGTGAGAGTTGACTTAACCCATTAACGCCGACGGGTGCGAAAACGCACCAAAAAAAGAGGTGTTTTTAAAAATTCATTGGAAATGTTTCGTAATTGAAATCGCTTTTCTGTCTTTTGGTATGGATAAAAGATGGATGGGTGTACATAGTTGACCTGGACTGATTTTTCCTACGACGCCATCTACTTGATGATAAACGCATCGTCAGGAGCAGGTTTTCCAACATGCAAAAAAACGCCCTATTATACAGTGAAAACAAATAGGAAACATATATTTAAAAGGGATCAGAAACCCTCTGTCCTATATTTAACTCATAATCATTTCAAATTTGTGCATATTAACGTCTTTGCACAGGTATATGCTGTGCGTTTTCGCACCCATCGGCGCTAATGAGTACATTTTTATAAAGAAAATTTTTTTTTTGTCGCATGCTGTGCGTTTTTGAGCATCAGTCAGTTGTAATTGGGATTTAACCCTCCGTTGTACACCTTTTCTAAAACCTTCGGTTGTACACCTCGGGTCTGGCCAGACCCTATGTATTTACATGCATTTGTATGGGGATATATGGCATATGCGAGGTCAATTAGAAGCATCGCAGGTATATTTTTTTAATTTCTTACCTCTCTCATTGGTTTTGGCATGTATTGAGCTACCTACAGAAGCAAAAATAATCGAAAAAAATGTTTGGGTTTGTGAAGAAATACAATTTTTGTTTTTTTTTTCGTTCTTTATTTTGACTCATTTCGAAGAATGTTGATGAAAGGAAAAGCGATTACAATGAAATTTTATTGTGAAATATGATACGATATTTATTCTGGGATCGCTGGAAGGCAAGCAAAACATGTATATGCGGTTTTTGAGTGCTGTTGGCACACTGGATTATTGCATGCAGTACAGAAAAAACGAGTTTTTCGACGAAGTTTATCGACTTGTTGGCCGTTTTGATGTGAAATGCGTGACCATTTGATCCATACAATCGACACCGGCTTTTTGTGCATTATAATATAGAATGGCCACTGGTTTAATTACATTATAAATACATTTAAAATACATTATATTCCATATGTTTCCATACATTTTGTATAGGTCCAGCCAGACCCGAGGTGTACAACCGAAGGTGTAACTTTTTAAATCCTTTTTTTCGTCCTGTTCTAGGATCCTTTTTAAATCCTCATATGCATAAATCGATAGAGAATTAAATTTTAGGAAGCTACCTGGAAGGCCGAGTCGCTAGCTATAATAGAAATGTGTTAAATTTACGTTCAAAGTCGAAAAAGGTCTGGCCAGACCCGGGTGTACAACGGAGGGTTAACAAAACATGGTGGCTTGGAAAGTGTGTCCGAAATTTGTGGTTCCGTCGAAATGCACGTTGATGACCCGTACGCCGACAATTACAGCGAGAACAATTTATCTCGATGCTGCAATGGTCAATGCTTGGAAGCTCTTTTGCGTCATTCGTATTTACCAGCGCAAAAACGCAACAAAAATAAAAAAGGCTCCGTAAAGGAATTCAAGAAGATAAGACAATTCGAATTCCGCAACATTGTGACCAATTCGTTGCTGCAAAGTGAGGTAGTCGTGGTCCCAAAACTCAAGTTGGCCACAACATTGAGAAGGGGACAAAACGCATTCGCTATTGCCACTGTGCTTCGCACACCATCTACATCTACTATTGTGCCAAGTGCAAAGTAGCAGTGCATCCGAAATGTTTCTTAGAATAGAATTAATATACGGCCCTGTTTCGAATTCCGAGTCGGTTTTCGTGTAAACGTTTGCAAGTGGAATACCAATTGAACAATTTTACATGGAGTTGACAATCAGATCTATGGTTACTAGATCCGGTTTGAAGAAAATCAGAATTTCTTAAGCAATTGAAACCGACTGCTCAATGTAAAGCGGAACTCAATAAACGACCCGATCTAGTAACCACAGAAATTCTTCGCACCTTCCATTTTGATTTGTAAATTTGAAATAAGAAAAGACAACGTTTACACGAAAACCGACTCGGAATTCGGAACAGGGCCGATAGTAAATTTAATTTAAACTTCAATTTAATCCATGTATTTTCGTTTGCAATGCAATTAATTCATAAAACATTTTTTAGTAATAATATTGAACGCATTAACGCCGACGGGTGCGAAAACGCACCATCCCCTGCACGGACTATGGGTAGAGATAGGGGGCTAAATTTTTGTGAGCGGAATATGAGTGTCATTATGGTATCCCCCACTAAGTTTCATTCATTTTCTCCCACTAACAAGGGACTTAACGCACACTACTATCAAGCCCTCGCGAGAGTTAGTGATCTGTGATCTCAGTAAGGAGTGTAAGCACTTAGCAATTAGCCGCTCAGCAAGCAAAAAGGGTCGTAGTCGAGTGGCAAGACAATCGCTTAGAAAAACGAGACATGTCAGGTTCAAGTCAGAGTATCTAAAGAAAAGTACAAGCATTATTTTTAAACGGTATAATCGTAACCGAAACCGAAACGAAATAACCGGTTTCACTGCGGTTTTTTAAATGTTATGACTCATAACCATTAATTACCTTATACTTCAAGTATGGTAAAAACCAAATATGCTAAATATTTCATTTATATATTTGCATACTGCCTACCAGTGGCGTAGCCAGGGAGGATATTTTTATATGCGAAATACTACTATACTAAAATTTTTGTTCTCAAACCCCACACCCTGAAAAAATCCTGGCTACGCCACTGCTGCCAACTACGAAAACCTTTGATTTTAAGTTGAACAAAATATTCAAATTTTAACTTTACAACGTTTATTTTATTATGTTTAGTTTGTGTAACTTCATTTAATATAACTTAAATATTATCAATTCTCGTTCGGGTCCAAGGCCTGACTCTTGCGATGGACAAAGCTTCAACTGTTGGTGACGCGTAGCCAGAGCCGCCACAGGGCTCTCCTGATTAATGTTGAATATAGCTTTTACAGGAATTAGCTACTTTACTTTATTTGATAAAAAAATTTACTCACACTTAATGATAAGTACATATTATATATTTAAAACAAATTTGGCAATAAAAATCAAATCATCTTAATAGTCCGCTTTTATTCAACACTTCTACCACAAGCACTTAGACCTGTCAGTAAGTCAGCGTTGCTCACGCCTGGCCCTTTGGTGTCTAGCACACTTCACTATTTACACATACACGAGCCGAACGCATGCCGAATCTTACGCCAAGAATGCAAACAGCTATTCAGTCTTTGGCCAGCGGTCGCTAAAGTGTTGATTTAGTACTCAAATATTAATTCTCATTTCCTTTTTCTAATTCCAAAATAAACTTTTTGCTATTTCCCTAAATTTATTATTTTTGACTAAAGCGGAAGTAACATTTTTTGCATTGAGCTTGTTTAAAATAAAAATATTTATATTAGCTCATTGCGATAGGCTATTAATTGAGCAAAGTTAACTGATATTGAGCAATTTCCTGTTGCTGTTGCCAAAACTCAAACAGAATGTTCCCCCCATTGTTTATCCACTGCGAAAAATTTTAATTAAAAATTTAATGAAAAGTCCTCAATTGCAAAAAATGGCATCAATATACTTAAAATAAACAAGTTTCCGTGCTTTAAAATAAAACATTTCAACTCTTTCGCATAATTGAACGTAAATAGAATCCCTAGTCACTCAACTCGTTGATACTTTGCCCATTTGTTTCCCAGTGACGCCAAGTCAAAATCCATTTGTTTCAATATTTTATGCATTCATCTAAATCTTCAAAGCAAGTCACACGGACTGGGACATAGACAAGCACAACAAACAAGCACAACAAATCGCAAACATTAAAAACTCGAGCGGATTCGGAAAATCCGCAACAAAGCTGTCGAGCATTTCCCTTACATTTTAAGTGGCAAACGGTTTTAATTAGCTCCAGCCCCAGCCCCAGCATCTCGTTCAAAAGATTTGTGCAAACGCATCAGCTGTGTGAAATTATTTGAGGAGTTTTGCTGCCGTTTCGCTACGCTCGCAATAAGCTTATACTTATCTGCTTACAATTTACCACTAACATTATGGCCCTGGATTTAGACAGTCAAAATGGTGGAAGTCCAACTAGACAACGGTTCATCAATCTCCAGCAGAGCTTTGGCCAACAATTAGATATTATTTCGCTTCTGCGTGAAGCAAGCACAAAGTGTGGGTGGATGCGGAAAGCTAAGTTTTGTTGAGCTTAACTTACTCACAATCATACAACGGCTTAGAATAGACATGTACAAAATTTAAGAGTTTAAGCCCTATACGGGTTAAAACGCAGGCTTTATGAGCAAAGGGTATATAAGCTATCATCTATTTGTTTAAGTATTTTGAAATATCTGGAATTTGGTCACACTGGCCAGCGGAACGAAAAAAATCAAAATTTTTGTTTGGGAAAATGGATAAAACTATTCTCGAAAATGATTTTGAATACTTATAGCTATTTTATGCCAAAATTGTAACCATTTTACAAAATAGTTCTTAAATGGCAGCAGTGCAAAGTTGTTTTGGAAAATAGCTTTATATTGTAGTTTTTTATTTATCAACTTTGCAACTATAGTGCAACATGGACTATTATTTTTATTATATACTGCACTATTGCTGTTCGACTTTGGTTTTCATAAAGTCGCTTCTAAAATTGTATTCCTATATAAAATTGAGCATCATCTTATATACTATCAGACGAGAAGTATGCTTTCGTTTTCAAAACTTCGAAATTTTACCCATGAACTTTAAGATAAACTATCTTAATACGAATGGGTTAAAATGTGTAGCATACTTTTAGCGGCACAGGATGTAAATTGAAATGTTAAAAAGAAATTGTTTGCTTGTTAATAAACATTTTATTTTTGTTTTGTTGTTTTAAGTAATGAAAAGAACACGTTTAATGGATGGCGTAACTAAAAAATGAAATAGTTTCATTTATGACCACTAGCCTCCTTTGTGGTGTGTTGTGTTTCTGTTTTTTGAAGATATGTGCGTTAATGAGCCTAGAGCCAGCGTACTATTAATGGTTTGATTATCAAAAAGCCATGTTGGGAAAGCACAACACATGGGATGCAGAAAGTACTTATTTTGGAGCCACAAGGCTTACATTGATTCTTATGGGTCTGTTTTGTTCACATAGTTAGAGTTCACATAGTAATTATAATCTTACGCTCCGGCTGTAAAGTCGTTGCATTAATTTGGCATCTCTTCTTATTCATATGGAAGTGATTAGTAAACTTATACTGTTAGAGCTTTGGTTTGTGTCCATGCTAAACAAAGCATTTGTTTAAATGAATGATCTTGTACAGTGGGTCATGACCATAGCTTTACAACATAACACATACACAAAAAGAGTCTTTGATTTTTCGCTTTGGCACTTGGAGGAGGGTGAACTTTTCAACGTGACCTAGCATAACCCACTGAGTTGATTATATTTTATAACCTTGCAGATCACGTGCAAAATATGGCGAAATCTGCAAAACTTGAATCTTTCCAACATGCTGTCAGTTTTCTTTTACCCACTCATCTCAAAAATCAGTCAAATCGTCCTAAAGCTAAGAAATATTTCCAATATTTAAGACATTTTCCAGAATTGTAGAAAAGTTGCTTGATTATAATGCATTAAGGATCTGAAAGAGTGCCCGTATTCTTGACTACAATTACACTCGCTGATTAAGTGTATGCGGTTGGACTGGCACCCAAAAGTTGAAGTCAATTAAAATGTACACTCGTTGTCGTATTGGTATTATTATGACTAAGTGTCTTGCGCGCCCATCTGTCAAAATGGTTGATTCTGCTTCACCCCTACGCCGCTTGTTGAATTCGTCTGCGAGAGGCAATGTCGATAAACTGTTATCGTTATTTTAAGAGAGAGACAACGAGAGACAAATGGGGAAAAACGAGAAGGCCAAGCTAACTTCGTCTTTGCCGAAGATTTAATACCCTTGCAAATGTTTTAATACATCAGAGTTTAAGAACGCCAGCATAAAAACAAACAATTTTCCTAAATAAAACCCACTTTTCGACCGATAGTTCCTATGACAGCTATATCATATAGTCATCCGATTATGACTAAAACTTCCAAACATGTGTAAAAGCGCATAATATTAATAATCGCTGAAGTGAGAGACGTTACATTAAAAACAAAGAAGGTTTTCTCACAATGACTCACTTTTTGACGATTGTTCCTATGGCAGCTATAAGATATAGTCACCCGATCCGATCGGTTCCGACATATTAGCAGTGTGCAGTAAAAGGAAGACTTGCAAAGTTTCAGCTCGATAGCTTTAAAACTGAGAGACTAGTTTGCGTAGATACAGACAGACGGACAGACAGACGGACGGACAAAGCTCAATCGACTCAGCTGTAAGGTCGGAAATGAATATTCTATGCGTTGCAAACTTTTGGGCAAAATTATAATACCCTTTGCAAGGGTATAAAAACCAAAGTTTCGATGTTGCCCACGGAGATAGCGCTTTGAAACATTTAAATTTATTTAGATAGTTATTTTTCTAAATTTTATAAAAAAAAATTTTACTGGGACATCTGTAAATTCATAAAGAAAATTTCATACTTTTAGGCTGGACACTATAAAAAGATACAGCATTTAAAACTCGATTTTTGAAAACCGCGCAAAACCGCATACCTACAGCTATAGTGCAATATATAAAGAAAACAATAAGCCATGTAGCAAGTGAATTGAGAGGGGTCATTTCGGGCAATGTGGAAATAAGCTTTCTTTAAGGGCATCTTTTATTTAAAGTCTCCATCTTTTGAAAACACCAAAATTTAAGTTACGTTTAGGACAATAAATTGTTTGTGCTTAGAAGCTATATCATGGTGGTTAACACTTAGAAAAAATTATAAGTAATTTTTAGCAACAATTACTTAATATTATTAAATAGTTTAAAAATCTATAAAATTATAATTTGAGTAGCTACAGTAAAATACTTTTCACCAATTTTAACTTGAAAGCTGTCCGATAAACCAAACCTGAGAAATCCCGTTTTTAAAAAACCCTTTTTTCCATTTTTTCGTTTTTGACGATTTTTGAAATTGTGTATAAAATTAACAAAAAATTTTTGTGCAAAACCGCAAATTACGTTTTGGTGGGCATGTCGAGATCTAATTTCGAATTTTTTTGTATTAAAATGAAAAATAAAAAATTTTTTAACTGTTCGGTTTATAAAAAAGCCCCATATACGAAGGAGCGAAGTTGAATGTTACACTTAACAGTCAATGTTGCACTTAACAGCACATTTGTGGGGACTATGTAAATTGGCTGTTTGCCTTATTGACGCAGCATTGAGAATGCACCATGTCACGTCACTCTGCTTCTTCCTGCATTTACCAGCTTAAGTGCTTTTAGCTAAAGCTTTTTAAAAAAATTAATATAAAAAATACATGGCAGAAAAACAAAAGCGAAAGGGTCATTTGAAAGACAACAGCGAAAGAGCTGGCTACGCCCTTGCATTCGGATTTAAATTTTGTGAACAAGGCTTGAGGAGAAGTGGCTTAGTTTCAACAAAAAATCAACTTGGCATCAAAACAAAGTACAGAGATCGAGCAGTGTGGCCCACTGCCAGTTAAATTAAAAATACAAAACAAGAATGGCAAAGCTAACTTCGTCCGTTCCGAAGTTTTGATACACTTGAAATAGCTTGTCACAAACTTCGCAAATCAGCTTAAAAACATGACATATTACCCATGACCGTGTTTGAGAGCGATAATATTGAGAACAAACCAGTTTTTCTCACTAAAACCCATTTTCCGAACGAACATTTGTATGGCAGCTACAAGAAGTAGTCATCCGATCCGGTCGGTTCCGACATATTAGCAGCGTGCAGTAAAAAGAAGACTCTGTGCAAAGTTTCAGCTCGATAGCTCCAAAACTGAGGGACTAGTTCGCGTAGAAACAGACAGACGGACAGACGGACGGACAAAGCTTAATCGACTCAGCTCGTCATGCTGATCAAGAATATATATACTTTATGTGGTCGGAGATGATTCCTTCTATGCGTCTGGGCAAAATTATAATACACTTTTCAAGTGTATAAAAACGGAAATGTTTGACATAGTTTTTCTTAAGCCTGGTCACACCGCACTTACTTTCCACGGCGACTTCGGATACTTTGGGCCTTTACAAAAAGTGTTTTAAGTTGATCGGGGGAAAAAATAATTTTTGGCACGCAGAGTTTGCCAGGAATTTTCCGACCGATGCAACGGTCAATTGGGTCAATTTTTCCAACACCGAAAAATCACATCTACTATCGTTTTAAACCGAGTTTCAAGTCAATCGTATGACAAATAAAAATTTTTGTACACAGTTTGGCTTGATGGAGAAAGTGCAACGTTCGCAACAGACATAAATTAAGATTTTTCTTTCGTTTTTTTAAAAGCTGGATTGAAATGGTTATATTTATATTTCAACTAATTTTTTGTATTTGGACTTTTTTAAAAAATGTGCAAATGCACATAAGCCTCAAAGTCTACTTTCATTTTTAATAACCCAGCTCCGCAAATGCACATTACGTAATCGAGCTGTATGTCGCACAGCATCGATTACAAAATAGTATACATTAACATTAGCATGGCCGCTTTGTGGACTGCTAGCTTTCGAATTCCCATTACTTTGTAATCGACAAGTGGGCGATAGCCGATCGCTTTTCGGAGCTCCATTGCAACTGCACCTAACAATCTGAGAAATGTAATGGACGGTGTGTATGGGCCGCCCACTAAACGATACACATAGTATGCGCTGTTGTAATGCAGGTACTTTACGACGTAATGTACTTAGAACTTAAAGGTATATAGAGTGCTAATGCAATTGAAGTACAGCTCCATGTGCGGTATTTCAAGTTATACTATTTATTAAAGTTATATTTAAACAATTCTATAGCCATTCCAATATACAAAAAATAAAACAAATCAACTAAAAGCTATTTAAAATCAGTTTTTTTCACTGATGCGCAGATGCACGCACACATATATGTTTGTGTGTGAATGCATAAAGAAAACCAAAAAACCAACCAGCATACGAACCCAGTTCGAATTTTCGACAAACGAAGCTTCGAAGACTTGACAAACTCCGTATGATAACTCGGTATACAAAGTGTAGCGATAGTGTTTTATACTTGTGGGCTGTTGTAATGCACGATGTGGGCTCGCCTCATTTAGCTGTGCGCCGCTGGGTTTGTGTGGTAGGAAATGCTTTTTTCTATGCGTTACAAACATCTGTACTATTTTATAGGGTATAACTTTGACTTGAAAAATTCACATAATCAATATCGTAAATAGTAGGAGGATTTATCAACTTATTTAAAATTTTTGATAAAACTCTGTTCGGGGTCATTTTTAATGATCGTCACAGTAACCTCGCTCTAGTAAAAACTTTCAATGAATTTGTGAGCATCGAGTCTATTCTTACTTTTCATCTAAATTTTGTAAAAATGATTAGGGCTAATCAGTCGCAAAAAAAAATAAACAAACAAACAACGAACAAAAATTGAAATAAAAAAGTCATCAACTATTACAGTGCCAGTTCAAGTTTAGAGTTCATTCGTAATCACAATATTAAAAATTTTGTTGGCTCATTCAACAAAACTGTATACGACAAATAAAATTGACAGGGGAAGCACTGCACAGTGGTCGCACGCATCAAATAGAACAACTAAGAAAGATAGTCAAGAGCAACTGTTATATATAGTTATACAGTTGTTACATAACTGATAACTTTCCGATTGGCACCAACCAAATTGTGTGAAATGCCTTACATCGACCGGTTCACAAAAGGTATTCACATTTTGATACACTTGAAAAGTGTGCTATAATTTTGCCAGGAAGTCGGCAACGCAAAGATTATTTATTATAATTTATTATCTAATTTTTTTTATTTTTTGTTTGTTTTTTATTTAAATTTTTTAATTTTTTTTTTTTTTTTAAAATATTTTATATACAAATATTTATATATATTATATATATTATATATAAAAAAAAAGTGTTTGTTCGTGGGAGCTGACATTGGATCCCAATTTTTGCTTCTACCTTCATTTATGGGGATCCGTATATTGCAATTTAGCAGCACTTTCTAAGAGATAAGCGTTGGCTCAGAGGTTGGGACGCTTCCTTTCATTTTATTTGACGGGTTCGAGTCCTGGTTGAGGCTAGATCAACTTTTTTTTTTTTTGTTTAAATTTTTATTTTTTTTATTTTATTGGTTTTTGTATTCTAGTTTTTAAACTTTTTTTGCGTTTTTTTGTATTTTTTAATTTTTATGTGCTTTTAAAAAAGGTTTTTTTTTTTATATTTTAAATGTTTTTTTTTTAATTTTTAATAAATATTTTTATTTTAATTTATTTGCCAGCAATAATATTTAACTTTTGCTTTTTCGAGACTGCCTTTTCCACCATAGGCAGTGTTTACCGAGGAGCACAGGGAGAAATAGTGCAGGGAATTCGAAAATAAGGACTTGACCATAAAGACACATGCTTGCTTAGCCATTTTATTTGTTCTTCAAACCCATCTATTAAATCCTATTTTTGGTTGTATCTTAGTTCCATCCGAATGGCCATTTCATCCATTAACAGCACCATACATGTTTCATTTTTTTCTTTTAGTTCTATACAGAATTTCGCAATCGAATTGTCTGCACTATTTCCAAATCAGGCTGAAGAAACTTTATTGTAGCCGACCTGCTTAGGTGCTAACGTGTGGCAAATTTTTGGTTAAACTTGTTTCGTAAAAATAAATATGTTGACTGCAAAAAATAAAAAATATTTTGAGCTAAATACTTGATGTCGTCAGTATACTTTTTTGGCCGACTGCTTGTAGAGTAATTTGCAAAAAATTTCTGATTCATTACTAATTTTTAAGAAATCAATAGTTGCTTGCAAATTTACTTTCAGCGTATTTTTCTGGCAATATATTTTTGTATATTGTATATTTAAATTTGTATTTTTATTTTTTCTAACAAACATCTGTTTTTCTTTTCTATAATTTGCAGCTGCTCTCAAATTTTTTTCGTAGTTGCTACATATAATATTATCTCCTTTTGATTTCTTTGAGGGAGATGGCATTTCGGTTTCATCAAAATCGTCATAATTCATATTCATATCTTCGTCCATATTAATGTCGGAATAGCGTCCTTTTTTAATTTTTTTTCACCTATAGGTACTTGCGAAATGGTCCTGACCAATAAATAATTTTTTTTGGATAATTTTCCAAAGCTATTTTGCATTTTTCACGCCATATTTGGCCAAAAACTAAATCGGCATCAGGAAATTGAAAAAATTTCATTTGCGGAAATTTCTTAAATCTCAAAAATCTGAGCATGTTCTCTACCTCAATAGCCGAGGCGCTCATTCGTCGCCATGGCTAACAACACACGATGTCGAAATGGCCACATCAGATGTTGCAGGGACGAAGACCATATCGAATAAAGAAATGAATAAGCAAGCTCTTATTTCACACAATCGACAAAAAAATCTGGTCTGCACCTGAATTCGAACACACGACCTTCCTTCCATGAGATAGAGTCATCCCTCAACGCTATCGAAACCTTCGGCGTCAGTCGAAAAAATGTGAACCTTATTTGGCTTGATGCTCCAGCGTTGTCGTAAAAATGTGAACCTTATTTGCTTTGATGTTGAGCAATGTTAAAATCGAAACTAAGTTGCTGTGAAAGGCATGTTTTATTTTTAGATTTTTTCGTCTGTACCCCGCGCGCCCCTGCCTACAAGCTTCAAAACGAAAAATAAAAAATTTTTTTTGGGCCGGGGCATTTTTATCTGTAGTGTCTTTGATGACAGTCAAAGTCAATAGTTGGTTGGGATAATAACTTGGAATCAATTATAATCAAATGAATGGAAAATGATCGTAATAAAACGTCATAGGAACTTCAGATTTCAAGTTAAAATTAAAAGGTTTTGGCCAAAAAATGAGATTTCTAACCCACAGTGCTTTTGGTACACACCACTGTGCCCCAAATCAAATTTTTTGGCAAAAATTTGTAATTTTTAACCAACCAGCTAGGAAATGAAATTTTTTCGACGAAATGATCTTAAGATATTGAACTCAACGCATAATTGAAAAAGCAACAAAAATAATTTATACGATATTGATAATCCAAATCAAAATCGAAAAATATTTCAACTTTATCGTTTTTTAATTATAGGAAAAACAATTGTAATTGGATTTGCCCAATTTTTTATTTATTCAAAAAGTCTTGCGGCATTTTTATTGAATTTTCAATTGTTCATAAAATTGGTTATAATAATGCGATTTAAGTCAAATACGCGCCGTTTTGTTCGATTACGAGTTCCCAACGAGATGCCAACTTCATAATGCCCCTCTTATAGAAGCTCGCTTCCCTCTTGTGGCCAACTTCCGACTACCCAGCTCGTTCGCCATGGACAGAAATAGGTGGTAATCACTTGGTGCGAGATCCGACTATACGGTGGATGCAAAAGAACCTCCCATCCGAGCTCCCGGAGCTTCTGGCGCGTCACCAAAGATGTGTGTGGCCTGGCGTTGTCCTGATGGAAGACAATTCGGCCTCTGTTGATCAAAGATGGCCTCTTCTGCATGAGTGCTGCATTCAAGCGGTCCAGTTGTTGGCAGTACAGGTCCGAATTGAGCGTTTGGCCATAGGGGAGCAGCTCATAGTGGATGATTCCCTGCCAATCCCACCAAACACACAGAAGAACCTTCCCGGCCGTCAATCCAGGCTTGGCCACCGTCTGGGCAGCTTCACCGCTTTTCGACCACGACCGTTTGCGCTTCACGTTGTCGGGTGACCCACTTTTCATCGCCAGTCACCATCCGCTTCAAAAACGGGTCGATTTTGTTGCGATTCAGAAGCGATTCGCATTCATCCATACGGGCAAAAATGTTTTTTTGCGTCAAGTCGTGTGGCACCCATACATCGAGCTTCTTTTTGAATCCAAGCTTCTTCAAATGGTTTTTAACGGTTTGATGACTCATGCCCAGCTCTTGGCCGATTCTACGGCTGCTACTATGCCGGTCTCTTTCGATCAATTCAGCGATTTTATCGCAATTTTCGACGATAGGCCTTCCGGACCGTGGCGCATTTTCGATCACCTCTGCACCAGAACGAAAACGTTGAAACCATCGTTGTGCGGTGGAAATGGAAACTGTATCGGGTCCATTAACTGCACAAATTTTATTGGCAGCATGAGATGCATTTTTGCCTTTATCGTAGTAGTACTGTAAAATGTGCCGTATTTTCTCTTTTATTTTGCTCCATATTTGCGACGCTATAACTCATGAACGACTAAAAACAAACAACAATAAATCAAACACGTGTTAGCGCGTGAAAAGAGCTTTCCAAAAAGCTCTAGCGTGAACCAATGCGACGAATACAACTACAATACAAGTGTCTACAACTAGAACTACGCGCTTGCAAAGACAAGCTTGCGGAAATACAGCAAGGCTTTTTTGACAACCTTATATAATAAATATAAAAAATAATTTTTTTAATTTTATTTTTGCCCCCCCTGGGTTTTATTTATACTTCTTTTTTTTTTTTTTATAAAAAATATTTAATTTATTTTTTAATGGTGGGTGGTTCCTGCACATTGGTCGTCAAGTGGTTCCACGACTCGTCGACCCTTTCAAGTGGCGTTTTGGGCAGCCTGTTGCAAGCGATCCTCGTCTGTGTCGCTATTAATATTATTGCTATAAAAAGTGACATATTTATGACAAAGGCTGAGGTATCTAAATATGAGATTAAGACTACGTGTGGGCCGAGTTGAATATCATGTTAAAGTATTAACATGTTATATTCCGAAGTTTAGAATAAAAGCATACTTTTAGGCTGACTGTATAATAGAACATGGTTGATTTCAAATAGGAATATAATTTTAAATGCAATATTATAAAAATTCAAAGCAAAACCGCACAAAAGCGGATACCTACAGCTATAGTACATTATTCAAAGAACATAATAAGCAATATTGAAAGCAAATTAAGAGGGGTACTTCTGGGAACTCCTAACACAAAGTTGCCAAACGAACAAAAAGCCACAAAATTTTATATTATTTCCATTTTTTATGTAAACGCTTTTGAATGGAAACTTCTTGATAATTCGTTATGGCAATCTAGTGCGAAGTCAAAAATAAGAAATCAAATTGCGGCAGCTGTTGCTTTTCTAACTTTGACTATTATTATTTTTTTTGCAGAGATTTTAAGAAAAATCCATTTTGAACGGATGCCATTCAAAAACTAATTTTGTAAAAAGGTTCAAATTTTGCCATAAAATAGCTATATTTATTCAAAATCATTGCGTACCTTCATTTTATCCAGTTTTCCAAACAAAAAATTGGGACTTTTGGCCGAAATTTCGGGCTGCTGGCCCAGTGTGCACACAATAAAATATATAGGATCATCGTAATTAAACTTCTGAATCTAGGGAAATTAGTATTGATAAAATTGTAGTTTTATATATTATTTACACAATTTACACACCTAAGCTTAAGCTGCAACAATTTTTGAGCTGAGAAAAAATTTTTCAATTAATAGTCTGTGTTGTTTTTTATGCACAAAAAACCTAAATTTGACCTTTGGCTGCGATCAGTGTGAGCCGCAGAGATAAGGAATGAATATATGTACACTCGACTTGTTGTATATGGACTGACATACTTTATATTTTTGTTTTGATTATATTTTTGTTGATCGGTTTCTTTTTTATTTTGCTATAAAAAGACCCCTCCATTTGGGTTGATTAGTTAGAATTCGTTCAGCAGCCTAACAAATTAAAATGAAATTCTTTGTAAGTGTTTTGGTGGTTCCAGCAATATTTTCCATCTAAGGAGTGGACTTAATATACAATTTCAGATTGTATTCTTTGCGTTAATCGCCGTCGCTTTGGCTGGTGGATACGGTAACCAGGGTGGACACGGTCAGCAGGGTGGACTTGGAGGACATAACCAGCATGGAGGACACAATCAGCCCGGTGGATTCGGCCAGGGAGGACATGGTCAGCAAGGATTTGGCCAGGGTGGTCGTGGAGGACATGGACAGCAAGGATTTGGCCAGGGGGGACATGGTCAGCAAGGATTTGGCCAGGGTGCTCATGGCCAGCATGGAGGTCGTGGAGGACATGGAAAACAATATTAAGCAAATAACACAAAATAAAAAATGAACTCCAAAAAGGTTTTTTATTTAAAAAAGATTATCAGTTGGATTTTCAGAACCATTTTAATGAACCGTAGAAAATACTGTTCATCTCTTTCCTTAATCGAGGGCTTTTTATAAAGGGAAGATATTACATGTATACAGCAAATAATACTCTTCAAAGAACAATTTTATTGGTGGCAGCTTTACTTACTTTTTGCGTATAGACTGATTGGATCTAGGGTATTGAGCTGTTGGTTATACCCTAATCTGTACCCACCCTTCCTTGGCATACCTCTATGGAAATGATCTTAGTATGCCCCTATGCAGTTCTTAGCTGCTACTTACTTATGGGTTGGCATTGGCTTTTGGATCGGCGACGGACCATGGCGAAAATCTTAAGCTGTCATTTTAATTTTAACAGGGAACATTATTTATTATAGGAAACAAAATTAAATTCATAATCGTACTTAAGCGTCATCTAATCCATTATTCATTGACTTCAATTTTATCCTTACCAAGCTAAAGAAAACTGTATAATTATTTTGATATATGCATATGTGTAAGATGAAAATTAATAAATCTAGTTATTCAATAATTGAACTGATCTCTGCATCGCCAAAATGAGGCAAAAATATGCCGATTTAAGAAAATGCGTATGTTTGTAAAGCTGTAAGATTTAAATACTATAGTTTACACTCACCATACACTGCCGTCGTGGAGCTCCAGATGACGATAATGGGCTTCAAAATAAAAAGAAATCTTTACTATACATACATACACACTACGTTCACTTCTCAGGTAGATGCAAGAGACTTTTGTTCAAGAAAAAGTTAAATTCAATGTAGTTAAAGGTTTACGTTAAGGTTGAAATTACTGAAAATATTTAAAGTTAAGATAATAGAAAATACTTTCGCCAGATTGCGCCCATAAAGTTAAGATAACTGGCGCGGAGCACTATAAAAAGACGACATATTGGGTTGCCCAAAAAGTAATTGCGGATTTTTGAAAAGAAAGTAAATGCATTTTTAATCAAACTTAGAATGAACTTTAATCAAATATATAATTTCCATTTTGTTCGATAACCTTTTTGCCATCTTCCCGGCAAATTTTGTATTCCACGCTCATAGAACTTCTGGCCTTTATCTGCAAAAACCTGAACTAAGTGCGATTTTATAGCCTCATCATTGCCGAAAGTTTTACCATTTAAGGAGTTCTGCAAAGATCGAAATAAATGGTAGTCTGATGGTGCAAGGTCAGGGCTTTTTGGTGGATGCATCAAAACTTCCCAGCCAAGCTGTCCCAGGTTTTTGCCGGGTCATCAAAGATGTGTGTGGTCTGGCGTTGTCATGATGGAAAATGACACCTTTACGATTGATCAATTCTGGCCGTTTCTCGTTGATGGCTGCATTCAATTTGTCCAGTTGTTGACAGTAAACATCCGAATTAATCGTTTGGTGCTTTGGAAGCAGCTCAAAATATACCACACCCTTCCAATCCCACCAAACAGACAGCATAACCTTCTTTTGGTGGATATCAGCCTTTGAAGTGTTTTGAGCTGGTTCACCATGCTTGGACCATGATCGTTTTCGATTAACGTTATTGTAAACAATCCATTTTTCATCTCCAGTTATGATTCGCTTTAAAAATGGATCGAATTCATTGCGTTTAAGATGCATATCACAAACGTTGATTCGGTTTGTTAAATGAATTTCTTTCAATTCATGTGGTACCCAAATATCAAGCTTTTTCACCAGTCCAAGACTTTGTATGTGATAATGAACGGTTGATTTTGGTATATTTAACTTCTCTCCTATCTCACGCTCAGTTACATGACGATCCAATTCGATTAATGCTTTGATTTGGTCATCATCAACTTCATTTGGCCGACCTGAACGTGGCTCATCTTTAAGTGAAAAATCTCCAGAACGGAATTTGCGAAACCAATTTTGACACTGTCTTTCTTTTAAGGCTTTATCACCAACACATCACGTAACTTTTTAGCAACCTCTCTGCGCTTTTTCCTTAACGGAAATAATAAAGTAAAATATGACGAAAATGCTCTTTTGTGGACTCCATATTAAAAAAGGGCGCCAATCACACAAATGTAAACAAAATTACGCGCACTTTTTTCTAAAGCAATCTAATAGTGACAGATAATAACTGACAAAAGAAAGAATGCAATTACAGAGTCACAAGCAGTTAAAAAATTATAAACGCCGACTATATGAAAAATCCGCAATTACTTTTTGGGCAACTCAATAACCTGGCCAAATTCTTTTCGCACAATTCACTTTGATTCTCTCGATGTTTTTACCAAAAAATTAAGGTAACCAACCGTCTAAGTACTCCAGTCCAGATTTGGGACTGAGGGGTCTTATGCAATCGCCACGTGGGCTTAATTTTCTTTGCAAAAGAAAACTCCGCACAGGTCGCTTGATATATGTTGTGCTCTGCACAAAAGACATTCGCTCACTGTCTCTGCGCCGCTAAGCTATGCTTGCATTAGCCTATGCTAGCTAACCGAAGCCGACGTCAGATAAGAACGGTGCAATCGTATGATATGCTGATGCTTATCCAAGGTGACCTAAGAGCATTTGATCTTCTCTTTTCGTACTTCTGCCGTTGCCCTGTTGGAAACTGGCCACTACAGTGTCACATTATATTATAGACTCTAAGATCGACGCGTTCATACAGACAGACGGACGGAAGAAAAATATTCAAACTTTATAGGGTCGGAAATATTTCCTTCTCCCTGTTAAATCATTTGCACTACTTCTTGATCCCCTTTTAACCATTTTCAATGGGTGCAGGGTATAAAAAGTATCCCTCAATTAGTAGTCGTTGATTTCAATAAATATATGGCATAAAGGTCCAATGGTCCAAGATGAGCAACCAGTTTTGGGCGCGCTGTACCAATAGCTGGTGAAGTTGACCTGTCGTGTTGAAGTTTTTGTCTACCATTCTTACTTATTTTCAGCTATTCAAAGTACATCCAAGTTATTCTTTTAAAAGTTTAACTAGCCGTTGGTTCATGTGAAATAGGAATATATTTCTGTCGATCACTGTAATGAAATCTGAATTGTGAACTACAAAGTGGACACAAAATGCTACTTTTGAACTTATATTGAAATAAATTTATTTAAATTGTGTTCATTTAGAATTAGTAGCGACCTCCACCAATAGCTGGTCCAGGAATAGGATTTGGTGGATATCCTCGAACTTGACCACCATATCCTCCACTTAAGCCTGCTTGTCCAGGGATTGGATTTGGTTGATATCCTCGAACTTGACCACCATATCCTCCACCCAAGTTAACTTGTCCTTCGTTATATCCACAGTGGGGACCGTGGGGACCCTGGTGTCCGTGATGACCGTGATGACCTTGATGACCGTGATGACCGTGATGACCGTAATGACCGTGATGACCTTGGATACCGTGTCCCTCAAAACCTTGCTGGTCTAATAATTGACCTTGTCCGCCATATCCTCCACCGGATCCAATTGAGCCACCCTGGCCGATTTGTCCTCCACCATAACCACCTTGATCAAACTCTCCACCAAATTCAGCTTGGAGACGTTCTCCACCAAGACTACCTTGGTTAAAATCTCTCCCCTTTTCTCCATATCCTCCAATAGCTCCACCAGATCCAATTACACCTGATTGTAAACCGCCCTGACCAAGTTGTCCCCCACCATAACCACCTTGGTTACGTTCTCCGTACCCTCCATATCCTCCAGCAGGTTCACCACCATAAGGCATGGCCTGGGCTGCTGCCATCAAAGCAACCAACACAATCTGCACAAAAAGTTAACATAATATGCATAATTATTATTAGTTTTTATTTTTTGTTTCGAAACACATTTTTTTTTAATTATTAAATTTTTTTTCGTTCTTTGATCTTATTGATCTTCCACTTACCAAAACTTTCATTTCGCTGTAGAACTTCACGAGGTATGAATTCAAATTTGCCAGACTTTGCGTATTTATACAAAGAAATTCCAAGACAACTTCTGAAAAACCCAAAATCAACAAAGTTGATAGCAGACTTCCTCCGTCCAAAACTAAGGTCAGTCGTACGCCCTATTATGCTCCTTATCTCAAAACTTGGATTCTGTAAGCATTTGTTTGGTGGAATGATTGAAACATATAATACGCTGGTCGACTGATAAGTCATTCGCCTAAGTACGAAACTTATGCCAATCATGTAACCCAAACCATGTTATTTAATTATGTTTACCTTCCGGTCTAAAATCACTAAAAAAAAAACAATATAAGTCAAGGGCGTACTCACAAAAGATGTAACGGAGTGCCAAAAATTGAAAATAAACTAGATCTGTCTGCAAGATGCATTCCATTTGTATAGAGACGCTAGCTCTTAACATTTCTGATATATATTTTTATTCATTCGAATTGATAGACATGGTTTTATCCACTCGGATGTAAATTACAATCAGGAATATAAATTTATACTTGATGGAGTGAAAGACGCATCCTTCCGGCTGTTAAGTCGTTTCGCATAAAACCAATGGTTTTAGGTTGCCGGCTGGTCTCCCTCCATCAACAGTATAGGCCAAAATCCGATTCAATATATCAAGTAACGGATTGACACGTTCATCAATACAATATTTGCCCTCTTTATCTTCAACGCAATATTGAGTTTCATTAAATGTTGTGCAATCAAATTTTTTAACATCAGCCATGGCCATGGCTGCTGCAAGCAAAATAAGTACAATAATCTGCAAAAAATAATATTTCAATATTCATTAGATTGAGATTTTTTTTTTCTTCTTTTTCCTAGTGCTACAAGGAGTTCCTTAAGTTAATGCATTAGTCACAACAGGAAATTTCACTTTAATTAATTTAAATAAACTAAGTTAAATATTAAATATATTTTACAAAGAAATTTTAAATTTTGGTTTTAGATTTGGTTAACTCACTAATCAAGGGCCTTGGGTGTCAAAAGTTTTTTGTATTCATTTTATTTTGAGTTTTTTGATTTGGCAGTTGCTTTGTAAAGGTGTGTTTAGTAATGTTAAAATTAAACTTAAATATCAATTGAAAACTTTAAGCGCGATTTTAACCAAATTGTTTTTAAATATTTCGATTTATGCAGTCTTGAAGTAAGTGCGCGTGAGATACATACTATGTATATATATTACTTACCAGCGCCTTCATTTCGCACAAGTATTCCGCAAAATATGAATTAATTCTTGGCAGACTTTCTGTATTTATAGCCAAAAATTTCAGAGACGAATTCTTAGAAATCGATCCATAAAAACAAATTTGTTGATAGCAGCCTTTTTCGTCGAAAAATGGGTCAGGCTAACGACATATTTCGTGATATGCTGCTTATCTCCAAACTTAGTCTCAGCAAGCATTTGACTGGTTCAATATTTAAAACAAATAATATTTTATTATGTTGCCATTCCGATTTTTAATTTCTAAGAAAATAAATTATTAAATTTTAAATCATGAATTTCGCAATTGAAACCGAACTACTGAGCGCAGATTTGAAACATTTTCAACAGTTTGTTAAGCATTGAATTGTTATGGAGTGTCATAAGTAGACAGCGGATTTTATGCAACTTTTTAAATAAAGGCAGATTGAGGTGAAAATTTGGATTTATACTAATTAAATAATCCACTTTCCATTGAAAACTGCATATTCAATATATGCAAATTTTGCATATGCAAATTATATAAATAGAATAGAAATTAAAGACCGAACGATCGAAAATAGCGAATATTAAACATTTTCTTATAAGAATTTAATGGTCCAACACCGCAAAATTTGCCAAAATTTCAAATGAGTATTTAAAAAATAGAGGAAAGCTAACTTCGGCTCGACCGAAGTTTTTATAACCTTGGAGCATTTATATGGCAGCTATATGATATATTCATCCGATTTTGATCAAACTCTCTAAAATAGTGTTGAGACCGATAATATTTATAGCTGGAACGTACAAAGACGCTCCCATTGAAAACAAAAAAGTTTTTCTCACTAAAACTATTTTTTCGACCGATCATTCCTATGGCTGCTATATGCTATAGTCTTCCGATTTGGATCAGACTTGACAGAATTATGTGTTAGCATGTCATATTGATCAGTAACGAGTTTGGGAGCGATAGCATTGAAAACAAAAAAGTTTTTCATACTAAAACTTTTTTCAGATCTATCTTTTTTATGGCAGCTATACCATATAGTTGCTCGATTTGCATAAAACTTGCTGAAATTATGTGAAAGCATAAAGAACTCATAAATACGAGCTTCGGACACGTTTGCATAGAAAACACAAAAGTTTTTCTCACTAGAACTACTTTTTCAACCGATCGTTCCTATGGCAGCTATATGCTATAGTCATCCGATTCGGCCGGTTCCGACAAATGTGCAGCGTATTTGTACCAAATGACTTTGTGTAAAGTTTGGTTACGATAGCTTTAAAACTGACGGAGGAGATAGCATAGAAACAGACGGACAGACGGACGGACAGACGGACAGACGGACGGACAAACGGACAGACGGTCATGGCTATATCAATTCAGCTCGCCATGCTGATCAAGAGTATATATACTTTATGTGGTCGGAGATGCTTCCTTCTGTGCGTTACAAACATCTGGACAAGATTAATATACCCTCTTCAAGGGTATAAAAAGTGGGGGTGAATCGGGGGATGGAAGAGATGATGCCATGAAGTCAAGTTATGAATTCAGTGCCATAAATTATAATGTTTGTTTGACAGTGACTAAACAGTGACTAAACAGTGACTAAACAGTGACTCAACAGTGAAATATTAGTGACTTACCAGTGACTTAACCGTGACTCAACAGTGATTTATCAGTGACAACACTAACTTTACAGTGACTAAACTTGGACTCAACCGTGATTTATCAGTGACTTAACACTGACTTGACAGTGACTTTAAACTGACTCAACAGTGACTTAACACTAAGAAATGGTACCTATAGCAAAAACAATTCGATGCATAATTTTTTTGCTCATACCAGCTCAGGAATCAATTAATCTGATGAACACGCCCATTCAGACTTATCGGCGTAGTGGGTTTTGCTTTAAGAAAGTTAAATGTGATTGTAATCAAATGTTCTTAAAGAACATTCATTGGGTATAACAAATCTATGAAGTATTTTAATATTATTGCAGTCCTTAAATTTAATTAGGGTTGCAGTCAAGTGTTCGGTCAGCTGCTTTTGTGACTTTCTTTTACTCAACTTTGAGCAAATAAATAAATAAATTAAGGGCAGGCCGATATACCCGGCTGGAACTTAGGCACTGAGATCACAAACGAAATTGATAAGAAAACAAAGTTTTTTAAGTTTTACATTAAATAAATATCAGCTATGTAACAATTTTGTCACCATATGCTTTGAATATGGTCCCATGTGAATAGTAAGAGTTGAGGTCATTCAGAATCTTCACAAGTCCGCCTCTTCCAACAGCAGCGTGATTTTTCGTATTTTAAAATCAACATAAACATATTTTGATGATTAAGGCAATTTCATTGCTTTACCGCAGACAGTTTGAATCAGCTATTTGATAAGATCTCTCACATGCGTTCAATTGAATTAAATTATTTCTCAAACACATAAAAATAAATAAAATGAACAGAGACATAAATATTTAGCCACAATCATCAGCCTTTTTATCTGATCTTTTTGGTGCAGCCGTTGCTAGTTTAAAACCCCTCGTTTTCCTTGCTGAACATAAGAAAGCAAACTAATTACCAATGTTTCCCGCAAAAAACCACATAAGCAGAAACGAAAATTATTTGTATACATTATGTGAGTTTAATTGTTTCAGCAAATGGCATGAAATAATTACAAGCGGAAGGGGATTCGCAACTACTGCTATTAGTTGACGGCACCGGGAGGTGCTGTGGGCTGACCAGCACACCAGGGCGCGCATGTTCGTGGCGTTGGTGGGTTTGAACGTGACCCAGGATGTCCTGCAACTCCCGCGAGCAGCAGCGAAAGCAACAGCATCTAATAAAGAAGCAGAGAGAGAGAGAGAGAGAGGAAGATGAATTCAAATTAAGAATCATATTTGCGTTTCCATTCAAAGTGTAATCTCACACAATATTTGAAATTCATTATCACCAAGTAGCAAGCTTCTCGAAATGATCTTCTGACTAAGCAATGCGCGTGCAGCTGGGCTTTTATAGCAAATGGAGGTTCAAGTGGAAGCTCGAATAATCGTGCTAAGCAAATCATTAATTATTCATATGAAATGCGAGAAGCAAGAAATGTAGACATATGATTGAAAACTTAAGGGATAGACTAAGTCGACTTTGGAGAAGCGCAACTGAATGGGCTTAACACATCCCAAAATGTAAAATTGCTGTATAGAAGAGATCAACTTGTCGGTATCAGCAAAATCTTTTCTTTTGAGTAGAATACACCTCAAGAAAGGAACTGCCAAAACAAAAAACTTTATATAAAAATCTCACAAAATAAAGGCCTTTGATGTCAAAAGTTTTGTGAGTTATTATTATTATAAATATATATGTTATATTATGTTATATATTGTTATTATTTTTTTTTAAATATTTTCCAAAAACATCTGACTTATATATAATTTGGATATTGAAGAATATTTTAGTATGTATAACTTCAAACATTCGATTTTGCATAGAATTATAATATTTCCTCAAACATTCTCGAGAGTGTGACAGCCTCTCGAGTATGAATGGGGCGTTGTGCTGCTGGAATATCCATTGAAACCTCCCATAAACGTTCGGGAATTGTAGAACTGCCTTATTTAGATTATTTTTAACGTAAGAAACTACAGCTTGCAAGTCCCATAATATGACTTGCCCCCAAGTTGGTTAGTTTTAAAGTGGTTGTGGCTAGGCCACGTTAACTATTTAGTTTAATACACAGCTTAGGTCTAAGTACGGTTTATTGGAGACGGCGTGTTGCCGGTAAGAATGGGTGTAACACAAAGGCCGAGAGACAAGCGTAAGAGTGTGTAAATTAAAGATGAAAGATGCATAAAAAGGCGGGATTATCGAGCATCGATAGTTGTTGGTGATGTGTGAACTAGTGAGGTAAACTGGATCTGTGATTGGTGGTGGATGAGCTGAGACTGGAACCGCCACATGATGAGCCATCTATTGATCAGTGTTAAAAATGAAGTGGAGGCGCCACCTTTTGGTCAATTAATGATTTAAAAGAAAATTCGCTGCCGCAGCGCAGCAGCAGCGCTGCTTTTTACAATCGGGCTTGACCAACTTTCTTAGGTTAGGTTAGGTTGTGATGGCTGAGAGCGACGAGCCGCTCTCCCACTTAGGCCACTTTGGGCCCATTGCACTGCCATATTTATTCCCTATTAACCCTTTTTAATACTGAGGTGGGTCCTCGTTACTGAACCATTGTGTGGACAGAATAAATTTGAGTAGAGCTGGGATCTCTAGCCCGGATGTCTCCGAGAGGTTGAGTAGCAGAGGTTGACCAAGTGTCCTGAGTCTGCTTCTACGTCCTTAGTACGTTTTAGGTCAAATGTTGGCCACGTAAGCCTCGCTACTGTACAGGAGGAAAGGTTTTTCCACCGCTTCGTAGGGAGACTCAGTGATTCAGCTTTTATGTGAAACTTAATTGTCGCCATAGGCATACCTATCGTACTCCTCTCTGAAAGGAGCTCGATGGTGGTTCCTCTTCTGGCCAGTTTGTCCGCAGACTCGTTACCTTCTATGTTGCGGTGTCCAGGTACCCATATAAGGTGTATACTAAAATGTCGTGCGATCTCGTTGAGAGATAATCGACATTTAGTAAGTGTTTTAGCATTGTTTGTATGAGAGTCAAGTGCTTTGAGGGCGGCTTGACTGTCAGAGTATATGAATACGTTGCCTTCTTTGAACGTGAGTGTGCTTAGGTAGGTGGCAGGTTCCTGGATGGCTACTACCTCTGCTTGGTACACACTACAGTGGTCAGGAAGGCGGAACGATAAGTTCAAATCTAGGTTGGGAGAGAAAACTCCCTCTTCTACTTTTTCGTCGAGCTTCAAACCTCAGTGTAGATCTCGCGTCGATACACAGACACTATACGAGCGTACACTGCTCTCTTTTGCAATAGCAAACATGTGCTAACTGGCGCTTAGCTGTCTGAACATACAAAGGCAAAAGGCATGTGTGTTGTCCCTAATTTAACGTTAGCTCTGCTGTGGTTGTCCCGATTAGCTTGGGATTCGTAAAATTTGTCGAACGTCGTTTGTGGTATACAGTAGTCTGTACTTAATGGTATACCCGTTTGGTCTTCGAGTATGGTAGCGTGTCCCGAATTGCCCCTGTTCCAGGTATCGGATTCTCTTAGTCTTAAGGCTGTTGTGGTAGCCATTTGCTTAGCTACGAGGTCTAGTGGTAGAAGGTGAAGAATAGTATTTAGCGCTTCCGTTGGTGTCGTTCGGAGAGCGCCGCTAATACAAATTTCCGCACTTCTTTGTACTTTGTGAAGATTGTTCAGGGCTGATTGTTTCCCGAGTGCTGGCCACCATACTAGAGCTCCGTAGAGAAGTATGGGGCGTATTACGGCTGTGTAAAGCCAATGTACAATGGATGGGGAAAAACCCCATCTACGGCCAATGGCCTTTTTACAGGAAAAAAGAGCAATGGTTGCCTTTTTTATACGTTCATTTATGTTGTCATTCCAGAGCAGTTTCTTGTCCAGAATGACACCCAAGTATTTGGCATTGTCACCAAATACGAGGCTTACTCCGTTGATTTTAGGCGGGATAAGATCAGGAATTTTGTACTTTCAGGTGAAAAGCACTTATTCTGTCTTAGCCGGGTTTACGCCCAAGCCACAAGATTTTGTCCACTGAGCAAGTGTTGTCAGTGCGGTCTGCATGAGGTCACACAGCGTTTGAGGAAACATTCCACATTTGAAGATGGCAATATCATCCGCGTAAGCCACCACCTCGTGTCCCTCCGCCTCCATTAGCCGCATCAGTTGGTTAACTGTTACAACCCACAGAAGCGGAGAGAGAACACCTCCTTGCGGAGTGCCTCTGTTTACACATCTGCGAGCAGTTGCACCGCCAAGTTGGGAGTACACCGTTCTGCTGGTTAGCAATTGTTCGATGAAACCCACCAGCGGCACATCTGCTCCCACATATGTCAAGGCAGAGGTGATGGCGTTAGGTTGGACGTTATTGAAGGCACCCTCTATGTCGAGAAATGCTACTAAAGAAAAGTCCCTTACTTCAAGTGATCTTTCAATCCTTGAGACCAGGGAGTGCAGGGCGGTTTCTGTAGACCTACCCTTGCTGTATGCATGTTGGGTGTTTGCTAGATGAGCAGGACTAATGGTTTGCCTCAGGTGTGCATCTATAAGTCTCTCGAGAGTTTTAAGAAGAAACGAGGATAGGCTGATTGGCCTATAATCGTTTGGTTTCACATGTGAATATTACTTTACCAACTTTCTTACTTGCTTTACTTTTAGTCCTTTTAAAATTTTGACACATCTTTACAGTTTCCTGACTTGCATTAACACCTCATTCTTCTTTGATTTTGGGCAGCTGTTCTAATGATAAGCCTTCTGGATTCTGATGTGATCGCGCATTAAACTCTTCTTTTAATATTGTTTCCATAATTTGATTAATTTCGAATTAAATTACCAACAACATTTTGGCTTCGTTCAATCTGCTTAGCAATTTCCGACCCATTTAATAGAAAACCGTTGCGTCGAGTAGCCCGACTTCAAATATTTTTCTTACATGAACGAAGAATCGTACCTAAAGGTACAAAAAATTTAAGAAAAGTATGACTTTTTTTAAAGTAGTTCACCGATTTTATCTTTCGCAATCGATTTCAAATTACTAAAACTCAGAGAAAAGATTTCAACTTAACTCGTTTTTTCAGCGAGGGGGTGGCTTGAAACAACTTGACCTCGTACATTCTCTGGACTTCATACAGAACACACACAACGACGACGGCGACGGACAGACGGACATCGCTAAACGGCTTGATACAAGATATTATAACAGAACTATTACCCTAAAAACAAATTCGGCACTTTTTGCAAATTTTACGACTAAAGCTAAATTCGGGTTAACTGTTGTCTTTTATATCATTTGTCAACTAACTAGTGTAACAAAAATAGATGCATTTTAAACTGAAACTGCACTTTTTTGAACCTATTTAGTTGAGTCCAAATACACATTAAACTATTCCAACATTTATTTTTAGTACATTTCCAGTATGCAGGGTATTTTAGTGTCTTCTTCAACGATTACAAATTTTATATTTCTATTTATTGAACATTTGTCTTGATTTTAGGGGTCAGTTTCCAACTGATAGCTTAATCACAAACAGGTCGGGCAATTGTTGCCCAATTTCAGCTCAATCTTTTTGCCTCTCTCTCACTCTCACTGTACGTTGCTTCATGCTTACACACACTTCTCCGGTATGTGTGATAGTACTTAGTTCCGTGCACTGCGCAATTCTTAAATGTCACTGCTATCTGACCCAATAATCGGACAACTTAATTGCAATTGCATTTGTAAAATATTTCTGCACCCTTTTTTCAAGGGTTTGCCTTTTGTTTGCATTTCAAATGGAGTTCACAAAACGCTCGAGGGGCGCCAACTGAAGGTGGAGGAGGGCGGGCGTTACCAGAGTTTATGCATTTCGGGTTGGTTACCCCAGACAATGTTAAATTTTGTCGAAAATAAACGAAACGTGTGAGTGCGTCTCTGTGTGTGTGTGTGGGCGCTTATGCAAATGAAGTGCGCAATCTAAAAAAAATAAATACTAAAAGAAAATATACTCTGTTTCATTGGTTGGACACTTAAAAAATTCGCCAAAAAAATTTGGAGTTTGTCAATAAAAATATAAACAAATATTTTTCCCGAATTTCTATATTTACAAGACACTTTATTTAGCTGGAGAGTGAAGCCTGGTACTTAGAACGTTAAAAAATTAGTATTATTTATTTGCTTTGATGCTGATAAATATTTTGTTTGGCAAAATAATTCATTTGTTTAAGTCTCGGAGTCAAGTATTATGTCATGTGAGTACTCCGAGCATCCTAAACTAATTCCTGCTTCAAAATAGGTCAATGTTAAATGAACCTATAAGGTATCTACTTAAGCTGCTCTGTTTCTTTTCCCTGTTTTACTGGCCCACTCAAAGATGTGTGGAAATTAAACCGGAAATTTATTTGTGTGGTCTTGGCAAGTGGTAAATAAAAAGAACTGCAAAATGCTTAAGTGGCATTTTCAGGTATCCACCCAGGCAAACTTACGCACACACTTACACATTGCCCTGCCTCCATCTTCCTCTACTTACATCTTCAGAGCCACACTCTGCTCCATGTTGCTGGGGTCAAAAATGCAGCCAAGTGCGAAAGGCCAAGTCTCTGCCCTGAATTGTATTGTATCTGACCACTTCCGGCTCGTCACTCCCGTTCCACCCCCGCCCCCCAAGGGGCGTGGCGTAGAAACAATGTGCAGTCATTGAGCGCAAATGTGCCAAATAATGACTTGCAGGAGTGCAATTTATATGATAAGCAACCAAAATAAATGGCAAGCAATTCATTTTACTTAAATGCAACAGCAGCACCCACCTACTGGCAGGTGTGCATGCGTGTGCTAAGTTGTATATCATTTTAATTTTTCTGCTTTGTTGGCAACTCTGGCTGATTTACTTTGAGGTTGCCTAATGAACCACGAAGGCAGCAACAATGAATCGAAATAAATGGATGAAGAAGTGGGCAACTATAATAAGACACTTTAAATAAAACATTTACCTGGATTTGCCTAGCGGCTTACAGTTGAAAACGGCGTAGGTAATCGGCTCTCGGTGTTACCTGGGGGTTGCTTCAATTCTCCACTAGCCAATTACAAGGTGCAGAACTGAACCACTTAAAATCTGTCCTGTTCTGTTGTTTGAGGTTTACCGAACCACATCATGAACAGAACCAGAGCTAGCGAAATATGAACCCTATTAATGAATGATAACCAGGCTTCCACTTTTTAGAACGGGTGTAACTCAAATTCTTTAAGATGATAAATGTATTTCTCAACAATAATTGCAGAGTATTACATCGGTGTAACGCTTAAGCTGCCTTTACACTTGTCATATATCTCCAAAGAGACTCTCTGACTATAGGATAATAGCAAATCCAACATCTCTAAATAGTTGGAAAATTCAGCCTTCCTTGATAAAACAAATCAGGATTTATTTGATAAGAGTTTCTCTTTAGAGAAGTTTGACAACTGAATATTTAGAGATATATGACATGTGTAAAGCAGCTTAGCAGCACTCTAAATAATCGTTAGTAAATTAAATATTTCTCACTGATAGTTTCTCAACTATGTTCCTCTTTGTTTTTCTCTCTAAAGTATAATTAATATACGTGTAGTGGACTTTTCTTTTGAAAAATTATTCCATTTTGACCTTAAAGTGATTTACTTTTGAAATCAAAAACTCTTAAGTTTACACTTGTCATAGTCAGTCAAATAGTTAACACTGAAGCTGGGTACTCAGACACTCGATATCTTGTCGGAGCTGAAATTATATGATAATTTCCTGAGCCGCTCCGACAATGTAGTGTGACCAATGTTTAACAAATTGGCAGGCTAATTCAAATAAAATAAAAGAGTTTATAGAATTGATAAAGGAAGTTACTGAGGGAAATTCAGAGGTCATATGCAATGCCATGCTGAATTTGATGAACGCAATTTATGTGGGTTTGGAGGTATAAGCAGTGTCCTTTATCATTGTATTAATCTGAGTGAGCAGAACATGACCACAGAGACATACTGCTATGGAGGTAATATTCATAGCCACATCCAGCTGCATGAACTGGAGGATCATACTCGCCGTAGGTAGGTGAACATATAGGTACAACGGAGGGGGGGCAACGGAGGGGAACTAACACAGTAAGCCGGAGGAACCACTATTATAATAGGCTATGCAGACTGCAAAGGATTCGGGCTCTTTGACCGTGGGCTGTGGAGGCTACGAAGGTTGGGACTTGGGTGGTGTGCACACATGGGGCAATTGGCACACCAACCATATCAGCGGGAGAGCCACCGAAAAGGTTCTCTGTTACAAGTGATGCAGCTGCCAGTATCGAAATACATTTTATTGACCAGATTCTATAGAAATGGTTGCGATTCGCCCAATTTGATCAGCTCCACTTGTTTGTCGACCTTGCAGCTCTCCAAATAATTGTAGTTTTGTTTTTAGTCTTCTTTGCTTTAACTTTTTTCATTGCGTGCTCAATTTTCAAAGGTACCTCTGACAATTATCAAACAAGTTTTATAATTTCCAGACCCCCTTCGACAATTTATCAACTGTTTTCGAGAAATCGAGTTGGCAGGTCCATGATTATTGTCGAAGCGAATTGTTGGTGTCTCAGTACTCGCTCTGACAATGTGCTCTGACAATTTTCACTAGCGGATTTTCTGAGCTATGTAATTAGATGGGCTACGACAAAATTTCGAGTGTCTGAGTACCTAGCTTGACGCGTCTGGCTTGCGGAAATATCTTCTGATTGCTATCAATTTGCTAAAAAAATGAATTATTCCATCATTTACAAATATAAATATAATACAAGTAGATGATTTGGAACAATTTGATTTATTTAATAAGTTCTTTGGATTTTTTTTAAATCTATTTTATTATTTTACATAAAATGAAAGTTACATACACTGCCATGCACTTGAATAGGGACAAGCATTTTAACGCGAATATACAAATATTCAAATTGAATCAAAAGGTAAATATTTTTTAGCATTCAGTACTTCATTCTTTATTGAATTAACAAAATGCATGTGGCCGTCTGTGGCCCAGTGGTTAGTGTGCTGGACTGCTGGGCGGGTTGTGGAGGTTCTTGGTTCCCCTGAACATCTAATAATAAAAGTTTTTTTCTTTCTTTAGAAACTAGCTTCACATACGGTCACCTTCACCAGCTTAGTGGCGCCAGCTGTGAAGTAACTAGCCATGAAAAAGCAATTTTCTCGCAAAACTTTGCCGTTCGGATCCGGCGTTAAACTGTAGGTCCTTTCTCTTTGTGCGAAAAAATTTAAGGCACACACGCCAAGAGATTGTGAGAAGCTTGGCTTGGCCCCGTCGAGGAGCTGTTTAGCCAGTTTTACCTTAAATATTTTTTAGCATTCAGTACTTCATTCTTAATTGAATTAACAAAAACGAGAAAGGCAAAGCTAACTTCGTCTGTACCGAAGTTTTGATACACTTGAAATAGCTTATCTCAACGGTTAGCGACTTCGACCAAACTTCGCAGACTAGTTAAAAAACATTTTAAATTAATAATGCCCCGTTTGAGAGCTGTTATATTCAGATCAAAACAGTTTTTCTCACTGAAACCAATTTTCCGACCGATCATTTTTAAGACAGCTACAAAATATAGTTATCAAATCCGGTAGATTCCGACACATTAGCAGTGTGCTGTAAAAGGAAGACTCTATGCAAAGTTTCAGCTCGATAGCTTTAAAACTGAGGGACTAGTTCGCGTAGAAACAGACAGACGGACAGACGGACAGACGGACGGACGGACAGACGGACAGACGGACGGACAAAGCTTAATCGACTCAGCTCGTCTTGCTGATCAAGAATATATATACTTTATGTGGTCGGAGATGATTCCTCTATGCGTTGCAAACTTCTGGGCAAAATTATAATACACTTTTCAAGTGTATAAAAATATTTTTTTAAATAAACGTAGTCTTCTGTAAATTTTTTCAACGAGGTCTTCAAAAATGGCATACTTTTATCAAGCACTTGAATAGGGACAAACGTGATTTCATCATTCTGAGTAAAGGTCCGCGCAATGAAGTTGATCTTTTGTCAACATAGAAATAGAAAATAAATAGAAAACGAGAAGGCCAAGCTTACTTCGTCTGTGCCGAAGTTTTTATACCCTTGCAAATGTTTTAATACATCAAAGTTTAAGAACGCCAGCATTAAAACAAACAATTTTTCTAAACAAAACCCACTTTTCGACCGCTGGTTCCTATGACAGCTATAAGATATAGTCATCCGATTTGGACAAAAACTTCCTAATCTATGTGAAAGCGTATAGAATAAATAATTGCTGAAGTGGGAGCCGTTAACATTAAAAACAAAAAGTTTTTCTCACAAAGATTCACTTTTCGACCGATATTATGAAAACATATAAGATATACTCACAAAGACATACCGGTTAGTTCCAGAATATAGCACGTCGTGTCGGTTCCGAAAAATTAGAAGAGTCAGTAAAAGAAGACTTGTGCAGCTCGATAGCTTAAAAACTGAGAGACTAGTTCGCGTAGAAACAGACAGACGCCAGACGGACGGACAAAGCTTAATCGACTCAGCTCGTCGTCCTGATCAAGAATATATAGTTTATAGGGTCGGAATGAATATTTCTATGCGTTGCAAACTTCTAAGCAAATTATATTACCTTTGCAAGGGTATAAAAATACTATGGTGGGCGGTAAAGGTACTAACTGATGTCGGAAAGGGCCAAAATAATTTCTTATAAGGAGTAAAATCTTACGTACAGGCAAATTGCTGAAAAACGAGAAAGGTAAAGCTAACTTTCGTCTGTAACGAAGTTTTGATACACTTGAAATAGCTTGTCTCAACGGTTAGCGACTTCGGACTAAACTTCGCAGATCATCTTAAAACATTACATATTACCAATGACCGTGTTTGAGAGCAGTAATATTGAGAACAAAACAGTTTACTAAAACCTATTTTTCGAACGAAGATTTGTATGGCAGCTACAAGAAGTAGTCATCCGATCCGGTCAATTCCTGACATATTAGCAGCGTGCAGTAAAAAGAAAACTTCTGTGCAAAGTTTCCAGCTCAATAGCTCCAAAACTGGAGGGACTAGTTCGCGTAGAAACAGACAGACGGACAGACGGACGGACGGACAGACGGACAGACGGATTTTATTTAAAGCTTAATCGATTCAGCTCGTCATGCTGATCAAGAATATATACACTTCATGTGGTCGGAGATTATTCCTTCTATGCGTTGCAAACTTCTGGGCAAAATTATAATACACTTTTCAAGTGTATAAAAGGGGAATAATAGTGTTTCTGTTATTTGTTCAAAAGAAGAACACACCGAAAACAACTTATGCATTGCACATTGAAAAATGAGCTGGTTGCCTATCAGCAGCTGAAAGTGATGTTTTCTCCAGCGATAAAGTCACTGGCTATTCGGGAGAATGATGAAACGTACCAGGCATAGGCAACCAGCTCATTTTTTTGGTGTACAATAATGTATAAGTTGTTTCAGCTGTGAACAAACACAATTTACTAACCAGCTAAACACTAATTAAAAATAGAAAGGTCGCCAAATAAATACCAAACCTATATAAGAGAAGGCACACTCTCTTGTTGTGTAATCGAAACTAACAAAGTTTCAAGAAACAACGCAAACGCTTTTTTTTGAATGCTTGCATTCAAAATTAACGGCCAGTTCTAAAAGCTCTCTCAAAAAAGCTGTAGCTTTTGGACTTAGAACTTTGAGCTTAGCAGTAAGCTTATGTACACCAGAAAAGCTGAAAACATGGAAGCTTTGTCCTATTTTTACTTTTCATTGTTTTTTGAGGTCCCCCAAGTATTAAAACTATTGATTGTGAAAGGCAGCAGAAGGAAGTGTTCTCCAGCGATAAGCCTACTGAAGATTCATTCGGGAGCAATGAAAGTGGCACGCATAGGCAACCAGCTCATTTTTTGTGCTTTTTTAATTTGACCCTAAGAGCCAGCTAGAACTCACTAATTAAAATATAAAATAGGTATAGTAGAAATTGGGTTTCTTGGCTATAAGGTGGTGTAGTATATTTTAGCATTCTTAGCAACGTTGTTCCTTTTCTTTTTTGACCGACTCAATGAATTTTCCATTGATGAATAAAAGACTTGGGTTTTCGTAAGGAGGCTTCCACACTGTTGCTGTGGAAAAATTAATGCATGCAGTTGTTTTTATACCCTGTACCATTAAATGGGTAAAAGGGATAATGAAGTTGTGCAAATGTATGTAACAGGGAGGAAACATTTCCGACCCTATAAAGTATATATATTCTTGATCAGCATCAATAGCCGAGTCGATTTAGCCATGTCCGTCTGTCCGTCCGTCCGTCTGTCCGTCTGTCTGTATGAACGCGTCGATCTCAGAGATGGTAAGAGATAGAGGTTTGACATGTATGAGACAAATGCTTCTTTTATCTGTACGCAGATCAAGTTTGTTTCAAATTTTGGCCACGCCCCCTCCCGCCCCCGCAATTTGGAAAAAACGTTATATCTCCCACAGTTTTGAAGATAGACGATTCGTACTTTCTAGAGATAGTTAGTAATTAGCAAAATGAATCGATTTGCCGAAGAAATGATAAAAATCGGATGAACGGTTCTCAAGTTATGAGCAAAAAAGTGAACCAAGCCCCCAGCTACCTCCCCTCCCACCCTAAAAAAATGTTGCATACTTTTCGGATGGTCACACTAAGGAACGCATGAACACTGTTAAACATGTTTTTTCATGAGTAACGGGTATATCGAAGTCGGTTAGAGCCGACTTTAACTTACGCTCTCGTTTTTTGTATAGTTTGGAATGCTGAGCTCGAAAATCTATTAAAATATAAAATAGGTATAGTAGAAATTGGGTTTCTTGGCTAAAAGGTAGTGTAGTATATTTTAGCATTCTTAGCAACGTTGTTCCTTTTCCTTTTTGACCGACTCAATGAATTTTTCCATTGATGAATAAAAGACTTGGGTTTTTTCACGTAAGGCTTCCACACTGTTGCTGTGGAAAAATTAATGCATGCAGTGGTTTTCTTAAGTGAACTAATACGCGCCGCAGGCAAAATTTTTTTTTAAAGTCGCGCGATTTTTTTGTTTGCAGCGCAATCTTTCCTGTGTAATCTTAATAATCAACAAAGTCACAAGACAAATGCATCCGTGTATATTATATAATTACATTTTAATTTTTTAACCTTTTTGCAATGCATTTTAAGTTATTGATTGTATCGGAATTGGGCTTAAAACTACACACAATATTTTTCAGCCTTTCACTGTAGTGACAATATTTCTTTCGATTTTTTTTGCAATCTCAAGGTCTACTGAATGCTGGTCTAGAAATGCATGTACTAATGTTTGTTCCTTTTTGAGCGCCTCAATGAATTTTTCAATTGTTGCATGATAGACCTGAATTTTTTCATTGAAGGCGTTGTGCTAGCCTTTAACGCTGTTGTTGGTCCGTGGCGTGTCACATCGACATCTGAGACTAAACTGATTTCGACCCGTTAAATACAAATAAGCAAATTGCCGACTTGTAGAGCAGAGATATTTTAATGTTGGAATTGTGATAAATAATTTTGTTAAAAATGTCTTGTGATGAATTTGTTCCTGTACTAAATTGACGAATGTTAAGATTGAACTGAATCGTTGTTTTTTTGACGTGTTGTATTGACATGTGTTTAATTGAAATGTGATAAAATTGATTTATGCTGAAATTGTATTGTGTTGAATACGCATGTGTTGAAATTGCTTGTGTTAATTTTGTGTTGTGATGAATTTGTGTGTTGAGTGAAATTGTATATGTGTTAAGTAGACGTGTCACCCACTCGCATACCACCCACATTCCATAAGAAACCGAAATGAATTCTCACTTTGACCTTACAAACCGAGTTTCAAGCCAATCGGATAAAAAATAGTTTTTTGCGTGCAGAATTTTCCGGCCATTTTCCTCGTTCCAAAATCTGGAAAACACGTGTCGAATTATTTCGCGTACTATGCTAACAAACCAAGTTCCAAGTCAATCGGACGCTTTTCCGTCTTATTTCCAATTTGAATTTTACAAAACCCCGTCTTAGTACGCACTTTCACCACTAACGGAAACTCTTGTCCAAATTTCTGCTTATTATCTCTTTCCGTTTAGGCTGTGCGACGATTGTCAATCAGTCAGTCAGTTAGTGAATCAGTCGGGACATTCTCTTTTCTGTGTATATACAGTGACGCTCAACTGAATAGGTTTGAAAAAAAATCTTGCCCACATTTTTCCCTCTTTCTTTGCTCCAATTGAATTTTTTCTATATCTTCTTTTTATTTTGAACCTGAATTTGTTTACTCATTATATGCAAGAAAAAGTAACGGGACAAATGCAACGGTAATTCAGAATTTTGCTTTCGTCGAGAAATTCGCTAAATGTGTGCTCTTTTTTTGGCTCATCTGAATAGGTTTGACACTTTTGACTTCACTTTTTGATCGACTGCGTGAATGAAAAGAGTTGAAGTCTTTTGAATTCCAAAATTTAAAGCAACTGCTGTCAGTTTTTTGTAAAATGGGCCGCGGAAAACCTTTAACCGATTTTGAAAAAGGTCAAATATAAGGCTATATTGATTCTGGTTTGAAACACTATGAAATAGCAAAGAAAATCGGTCGAACTCAAAACGTTGTGAGTAATTTTCTTCGTAATGAAGCTGACTACGGAAAAAAATGAATGGAGGAAAAAAATATGCAACAACAGCATCGGAGAGGCGACTTATCCTACGAACTGCCTCAAATTTCCACCTTTCTGCTGGTAAAATTAGGGAAGAATGCGGCGTAATTGCTAGTGTGGCCACTGTAAAACGAATTTTTCAAAGCGCCAAACACTTGAAGAGATTGAAATTAAAAAAAAAACCACCTCTCAACGATGCTCGAAAGGAAGCACGACTTCGATTTGCTCTAGAACACATGACGTGGAACAAGGAGTGGAAGACGGTGGTCTTCTCCGACGAAAAGAAGTTTAACCTCGATGGACCGGATGGCTATAACTACTATTTCCACGATATGCGAAAGGAAGAATGTATTTTAAGTCGTCATTACTCATGTGCAGGTGGAGTAATGGTGTGGGGAGCCTATCGTTTTATGGAACATGCGATCTCCAGTTTGTAACCTCGAAGATGAGATTTATGGTCATATTCCATGGACGTACCAATATGACAACGCTCCCATCCATACCGCTCGGGTTGTAAAACTGTGGATTAAAGATCAAAACGTCAAATTGCTCGAGTGGCCGCCTTACTTCCCCTGACGTTAACATTATTAAGAACATTTGGAGACTTTTGTCCAGGAGAGTATACGAAGGAGGAAGACAATTTAGTGACTCTGGGACCCTAGTTGAAGCAATTAAAAACGCCTGGTCAACAATTTCACTAAATGAAATTGAAAAATATTATGATTCGTTACCAAACCGTATGTTTGAAATAAATAAGAACAAGGGTGGGCAAAATTGTGCTAAAACAGTGTCTTTTATTAATTAAGTAACTCAGTGCCTTGAAATTTTGCTTTATAGACTTATGTTTAATAGTTTTAGTGGTCAAACCTATTCAGTTGAGCCAAGAAAAATGAAGATTTTTTTAAAATTTTTTTAAAATTGTAAAAAAAAAAAAGAACAACAAACCAAACAAAAAAAAAAAAAAAAACAAAGAAGAGAAACTTTGCTATTTATTTGATGCTGATTTATTACTTTATACAAAACAATTTTTATTTCGAATCGGCCCTTCCCCTACTCTCACAGACACCCCCCCCACCCCCCCCCTACTTTTTCAAATTTCCCCCCCCCCCACCTCCCTCCCCTACCCCCCCCCCCCCCCCCCCCCCCCCCCCCCCATTCTCACCCTTTCGCACTCCGTTTGACCACCCTCTTTGCGTAATATATCCTGGTGGACACGTTACATAAACAAAACTCCTAACCACCCTTTTCACTAGTTCCTATCACTATAATATAGTCATCCGTTTTGCAAAACTTCCTCTTTGGCGTTATATATAATCGCTGTGGGACGACTTAAAACAAAAGTTTTTCCCCACAAAGACCCCTCGCCGGTTCCTCGCTTGTAGTCTCGTCCGTCGCCGCTTTACGGGCGTAAGAGACCCCCCGGCCCGCGCGCCCGCCCCCCGCCGCTCGTCAAATCGGGCTTGTTTGGAAGATACAACGTTTCAAACCTAAAAAATAAAATAAACCTATTCAGTTGAGCGGCACTGTATAAAAGAGATTGTCCTGACTGACTGATTCACTGACTGATTGGCAATCATCGCCCAGCGTAAACGGTAAGAGATAGAATGCTGAAATTTGGACAGGAGTTTCTGTTTACTAAGACGGGGTTTTGGAAAATTCCACCCGGAAAAGCGTCGGAAAAGTTTGTATGGGAAAAATGTTATTTTTCATCCGATTGACTTGAAACTTGGTTTGTAAGCATAGTACGCGAAATAATTCGACACGTGTTTTCCCGATTTGAGAAAATCCGCCCACGAGGAAAATGGCCGGAAAATTCTGCATGAAAAAATTATTTTTTTATCCGATTGGCTTGAAACTCGGTTTGTAAGGTCAAAATGAGAATTCATTTGTGTTTTCATTTTCCGATTTTTGAAATAACGCCGGGATGCCCACTGGGAAGTGAATGGGATGTGGGTGGGATGTGATGGGATGTGGGTGGTTAATTCTTTTGGAAGTGGGTAGTAAGTGGGAGGAATGTGGGTGGGATGTGGGAGGGATGGCTGTAAGTGGGAAGTGGGTGGTATGTGGGCGGGAAGTTGTTGGTATGTGGATGTCAGTGGGTGGAATGTGGGTGGTAAGTGGATGGGAAGTGGGTGGAATGTGGGCGGGAAGTGTGTGGTATGTGGGTGGGAAGTAGGTGGAAACTGGGTGGAAAGTTGGTGAGAATTGGGTGGAGAGTGGATGGGAAGTGGGTGTGCATTGGTTCTATACTGTTGAAGGCGCAGCGAAACGCGTCGGGTTATATGCTAGTATAGATAAAAAGAGACACTCTCTCTTATATTTATAGAGATGAAAGATACCCAAACATATAAAAGCCTTTTCATGTTCGTGTTCCATTTCCAACGTTTTAAGCTATTCACAAATTAAATTAAGATACGCAATTAAAACGAAATATAATGATTCCTTCACAAGTTGAAGTTTTTTTCCTTTGCACAACCAGAATATTTTTGCATCGCTAGCAAACTGCCCACTATATTTTCCCGGTCCTTCGAGCCGGAGCTAAAGAAAAAAGCTGGAGGAATCAACAGCTTAAGTGTAATACTTAAAAATGAATTGATTAATTATCCAAGCAGAAGTATGCCTGGAAATGCTCTACGCTTACTATTAAGACGGCGCCAATCGCTCATGCTTGGTCATCGAAGGTCATCATTTACTTGAGGCACTTCTCCCCTGGCTTAAATAATCATGCAAATCCAAGTGTCTCCGCACATTTATCAATCTGTTGATTCCAATGCTGAAAGCTGTCACATAATAAGGTCAGGTAATTACCTGCCCAATTAAACATTTCAGCGCGTCAATGCAATCATAATTAATATATTTTTAATTATCTACCCGTGTACCAATCGAATTCAATTAAAAAATCATTTACAAATACAACTTAAATCGGAGAAACGTTGAAAATCGACACAGACAGAGCCATTACGTGGCTGCCAGAGCACTGTTTGGTTAGTTTGCCCACCGCTTTCCCTGCCCGCGGCCCACGGCCCACCGACCAGCCCTAGCCCACCGCCCGCACCGAAACACTTTGTAAATGCGCGAAGCGGATACGAATGCGTGCGTATTTGTCGATTTACATTGCGAAATTGTTGTTTAAACACGCACTCAGATCAATCTGCTCCCGTATCACCCTTTCGCGCTTACACACTCGCTTTGGCACGCTTTGGCACGGGTTTCTTTTTTTTTTTTTGCACGAAAATATTTGTGAAAAATATTTCGCATTCAAACGAATTGAAACGCACAAATACAAACATTTGCCTTGCCTTTCGGTTCGGTTTGAACGCAAAGCAACCGACACGCCATGGTGGAGCCCAGCTTGGAGCTGAACCTGGAAACGCTAGGCTACTCACTACACAGTGCATATAAAATTAAAAACGAAGGTCCAATCGAAACATCAGCAATCTATACATCTAAACATATTTAGAATAGTAAATTTATGTATGTTTGTATATTTGTTCCTTATAGGCCTATAGGTCTAACTGAACCGCTGAACCGATCTTTACGATGTTCATTTGACTGGCCCTTATTTTATTATACCCTTAGAGAGGGTATATTGAAATTGTGCGGATGTTTGTAAAGCATTGAGAAGCATTTTTTGACCACATAAAGTATATATAATATTAGAGTGTTCCCAAAACATAAGGAACATTTTTTTTCGCGAAATCAAATACGCATACCCTTTAATTTTATTCCATTTGACCTCAGTTAACTCGCAAATTAAATATTATTGAGATTGGACAACGATAACCCGTGCCGAATTGATGCCAAACTTCTTACATGAACATTTGTACTGACTTACTACACAGTACAACACTATAAAAAACCTCGGCATAAGACACTTAAATTTTGATAAAAGGGTCCCCTGTAAGCATCACCTAATATCAAATTTTCCAAATAAAGCTCCGGCTCGCGTTTTATGGGAACTTTTGTACTTGCAACACACAACGACAACGATTTGAAATTTGTTTTTAATGGTTTAAGATAAAATTCTCAAAAATTCAGAAAATGTGGACTGGGTCCTTGGGAACTCAAAATTAATAATTCACTTCAATCGTGCAATCGGTTAAGGTACTTACAGAAGGGGTTAAACCTTCGTTCTTGAAAATCTCTAAAAGCGCACGGTAGATTTTTATTAATGTTCCTATCATGTTTGACTCACTATAAATCTTTCATATATTCCATAAAAATCTAGCGTTTTTTTTCCACGGAGCCTTGTTCGCGGTTTAATCATTTTTGCCTTTGAACAACATAGACCATTTGGGTATTACTAGCTTCAGAAAAATTATGAAATTAATCTTAAGATAAAAGTTCGTCATTGCCACCAAGAATAAGTACAATTTTAATTAGAATTGTCTGTGGTTGACAAACAGACAAAGTGGTCTGAGCTGAAGTATTTAAACGATATGATCTGTTTTCTTGCTGCTAACGAAGCACTTTTAAAATTTATTACTTAATTATGATTAAGCTGGATCAGATTTTAAAGTGCAGTGGTTCATCTTCATATTATATTGTTTTTGCTATAATCAAATGACAAGTAAACAAAAGCACATCGGTTCGTTAGCGTCAGTCTCAGAGAGAAGGACTGAAGGCTGTCATAGGAACCATCGGTCGAAAAATGGGTTTTATTTAGAAAAATAGAGGAAAAACCAAACCTCGGCTGCCGAAGTTTATATGGAGCACTAATATATGCTGCCAGTTTGTTATATGGCTATACGATATATTCATCAAAAAAACATTTCTCACTAGAACTACATTTGGGTCCGATCGTTCCTATGGCAGCTATAAATAGTCATCTGCCATAGGAATGATTCGGTCGAAAAAAATAGTTTTGGTGAGAAAAACTTTTTGTTTTCAATGGTAGCGTATTTTTACGTTCCAATTAACAATTATCGTTTCCACCCCAATTTTAGGAATTTTATAAAAATCGGTTAATTTTATCGTGTTGCTGTCTTATAAAATAGTAGATGTAAATAATATAATCTTTGGGTAAATCAATTTCGTTCCCCCCCATTTTATTTATTCTCTTATAATATGGGTAATATATAATATTTTTAGTAATTTCAAGTTTTGGTGAAGCCACCGGTAGATGAAACAAAACAGTCTTTGAATAAAAACAATGCAATTATGTATAAATCCACATTAATTTATATTAATACAAAATAATAAATAAAATCGAAACAGTAAAATATATATAATTTTTAGGTATATTTTATGGTCATAATTATGAAAAATAATTTTAAAATTACGTAATCTTACTTTTTATAGCTCGAAACCAAACCCGACCCCAATAGGGGTAAATAAAGTAAAATTTGACTTCTAATTTATATTTTGAAAATAAAATATAAAATAAAATTTTTTGTTGCAATTTATCCTGGACGTTTTAAAGCCATAATATTTATAAAAAAAATTATTAAAACAAATTTAATAAATAAAAAATTTTTTAATATTAAAATATTTGTATCTTTTAAAATTTAATCTTTTAAAAAAAATATTACACAGTGTTACAACCAAAAAAAAAATCTGAACATACTTTTCACGAGACCCAGTACATATTGTTGGGCTAGTCAAGTATAGCATTTCCTCATACTTGGTTTTCCCTAACACCCCCAAATCTGAAGTTATGGTCCAAAGACCGCCCCCCTTTTTTGCCTTTGTACCTCACTTAAATAGATATAACTCGCGAATGGACCGTCCGATTGTTCATATCCTTATCAATTCCGGTAGCGACGAGAGGAATCTAATACATTTTTATCAATGGTTTGACTAATTTAACGCGATGGCTGAGAAATGCGGCTTACAGATCTGGCATTTTCCTTTTTTTTTGAGAAATTTGTACTTTGACCATCACTGGTTTTACTATTTTATTCTATGCGATTTTTTTCTTAAAATTTATTAAAAAGCCCATTTAATTCTCCATTGAACGGTTGTTGTCCCAATGAATTTGGATGCCGTTTGACGAAGTTATGCGCGCATTTCTAAGTACACCTCGACAATCTAGTATTTTTTTAGTCTGCCAACATATTTTTTGACAACCTTAACATAGGTGCCCCCCACAAGTATGCTCTGTTTTCTTTGGCGCCAGATTCAAAAAATATTTTTAAATTCTTATATAAATATATATTTTCATGTTTCACAATTTTTGGGCCAATAAATATGAGAAAGGTGAATCGCTAGCATGGATCCAATTTTGACTGTGATATGCGACACTAACTCGCTTATGGTTTCATCAAAATAATTTTAAATTTTAATTTCATGTACAAGAGTATCTAACTCTGACTGGTGCATTTGTAGAGTCTGCAGATGTGTTCTCCAACTTCAGCCAACTCTAAATGTCAATTGTGGGCTGTAAGGGTCTTCAAGGGTCTTCGGTGCCAAAGGCAAAATTCAGAAAGAATATATATTCTTGATCAGCACTAAGAGCCGAGTCGAAATAGTCATGTCCTTCTATCCCCATGACGACCCGGTCTGTCTGTCAAAGACGGTAAGAGCTAGAGGTTTTCGACGCTAAGAAACATCATCTCCGACCACATAAAGTACATATATATGTATGTATATTCTTGACCAGCATGACGAGCTGAGTCGAATTAAGCCTGTCCGTAGCCAGCTTCTACGTGAACTTATAACTTAGAGCGCTCGTCACCAAGCTGCCATTGAAATTATCGGCCGGAAAAATGGATTTTCTATATATATGCCCTCTTAAACTCTGTCGTTCTTAATCTTATATATTTATACCCGTTACTCGTAGAGTAAAAAGGGTATACTAAGAGTCTGAAATGTATGTAACAGGCAGGAAGGTCATTTCCGACCATATAAAATATATATATTCTTGATCAGCATCAACAGCCGAGTCGATTTAGCCTTGTCCGTCTGTCCGTCCGTCCGTCCGTCCGTCCGTCCGTCCGTCCGTCCGTCCGTCTGTATGAACACCTAGATCTCAGAGATGGTAAAGAGATAGAGGTTTGACGTAATGGGACAAATGCTTCTTTTATCTGCGCAGATCAAGTTTGTTTCAAATTTTGGCCACGCCCCCTCCCGCCCCCGAAATTTGGAAAAAAGTTATATCTCCTACAGTTTTAAAGATAGACAATTCGTACCTTCTAGAGATAGTTAGTAATTAGCGAAATGAATCGATTTGCCGAAGAAATGATAAAGATCGGATGAACGGTTTTCTCAAGTTATAAGCAAAAGTGATCCAAGCCCTACCCGCTACCACCCAAAAATGTTGCATACTTTTTTGGATGGTCACACTAAGGAACGCGGGAACACTGTTAAACATGTTTTTAATGAGTAACGGGTATATCGAAGTCGGTTAGAGCCGACTTTAACTTACAGTCGTTTTTAATCTGATCTGAGAAGTTTGGTCAAAATCACTAACCGTTGAAGCGAGCTTTTTCAAGTGTATTTAAACTTCGACACAGACGAGGTTAGCTTTGCTGTCTCTTTTGTTTTAAATATTGGCTCCCACACCAAATTGGGAAATACCTCATATCTCCCAGAGATAAAACAGCAGGCACTAAAATGACGAATATAGTATTTATTTTCAATGGTTGACAAAATGTATGTTGAAGTTTCCTTTTGAAAGTAAAGATGTTACTAATATTTCGCCAGACTTCAGCAAGTTAACAGAGTATCTTAGCAGCACCAGCTGCTTTTTGGATTTTGGACATCTCTTTTGGCCCGATATTTGTATAACATATGCCTGACGGTCTCGCCCACTGCTATTGCTGCCCGCCAGTCCCTTCTGTTCCTCGCGAGCCACTTTGCCTTTTCCTCCATATTCATCCACCTATCGTCTAGTACGCCTTTTTTCTGGGCTTCTTCATCCATCCGGTTGACATGTCCTAACCAGCGCAGGCTCTGCTCCTTAGTTTTATGCGCTTGACTAGACTAGGATCCCCAAACCGAGCTCATACACCCGTTCGAAGATGATTAATTCGGGTGCGGAATCCATCGCCACCACTTTTAAAGGTCTTTTTTCACAAATCTCAAATGATTCTCTCTCTCGAAGACTGACCGCTCGTCATGTGGATAGAAGGACATGACTATTTCGACTCGGCTCTTAGTGCTGATGAAGAATATATAATCTTTCTGAATTTTGCCTTTGGCACCGAAGACATGAAGACCCTTACAGCCCACAGTTGACATTTAGAGAGTTGGCTGAAGTTGGAGGGAACACATCTGCAGACTCTACAAAATGCCCCAGGTCAGAGTTGAATACTCTTGTACATGAATTAAAATTTAAAATTATTTTGATGAAACCATAAGCGAGTTAGTGTCGCATATCACAGTCAAGAATTGATCCATGCAAGCGATTCACCTTTCTCATATTTATTTATTTAAAAATTGTGAAACATGAAAATTTATATTTATATAAGATTTAAAAATATTTTGAATCTGGCATAAAGAAAACCAGAGCATACTTGTAGGGGGCACCTATGTTAGGTTGTCAAAAATATGTTGGCAGACTAAAAAAATACTAGATTGTCGAGGTGTACTTAGAAATACGCGCATAACTTCGTCAAACGGTATCCAAATTCATTAGGTTAACAACAGATTCAACGGAGAAATTAAATGGGCTTTTATAATAAATTTTAAGAAAAAAATCGCATAGAATAAAATAGTAAAACCAGTGATGGTCAAAGTACAAATTTCTAAAAAAAGAAAATGCCAGATCTGTAAGCCGCATTTCTCAGCCATCGCGTTAAATTAGTCAAACCATTGATAAAAATGTATTAGATTCCTCTCGTCACTACCGGAGTTGATAAGGATATGAACAATCGGACGGTCCATTCGCGAGTTATATCTATTTAAGTGAGGTACAAAAGCAAAAGCGGTTTTTGGACCATAACTTCAGATTTTGGGGGTGTTAGGAGAAAACCAAAAGTATGGGAAATGCTATACTCGACCTGCTCTACAGCGTGTGCTAAGGTCATTTCGAAAGTATATTTTCGCTGTAACACTGTGTTATTATACCCTTGGAGAGGGTATATTAAAATTGTCCGGATGTTTGTAACACAGAAGTGAAACATCTCCGACCACATAAAGTATATATATTCTTGATCAGCATGACGAGCTGAGTTGATATAGCCATGTCCGTCTGTCCGTCTGTCCGTACTGTCAGCTCTGTTTCTACCTCTCCTCCGTCAGTTTTAAAGCTATCGTAACCAAACTTTGCACAAAGTCTTTTGGTACAAATAGCAACACATTTGTCGGAAACGGCCGGATCGGATGACAATAGCATATAGCTGCCATAGGAACGATCGATTAAAAAAAGTAGTTTTAGTGAGAAAAACTTTTTTGTTTTCAATGCTATCGCTCCCAACCCCCGTATTTATAAGTTTTCTATGCTTTCACATAAATCAGCAAGTTTCATGCAAATCGGGCAACACTATAGTATAGCTGCCATACAAAAAGATAGGTCTGAAAAAAGTCGTAGTAAGAAAACTTTTGTTTTCAATGCTATCGCTCCCCACATTTACAGATCTATATTATATGCTACCACACAATTTTGTCAAGTTTGATTTAAATCGGATGACTATAGCTTATAGCTGCCATAGGAACATCGGTCCAAAACGTAGTTCTAGTGAGAAAAAACTTTTTGATGAATATATCGTATTGCCATATAAAAAACTGGCAGCATATATATTGCTCCGAGGGTATATAAACTTCGGTACAGCCGAAGTTAGCTTCCCTCTATTTTTTTCATTCGAATAGTTTTTAAATAAAAACAATGCCGACCATTTATAAATGAAAACCAGTGAGAAAGTCGGTCAAGCCCGACTATAATATACTCTGTACCTCTCTCTCTCTCTCTCTCTCTCCCTCTCCCTCTCTCTCTCTCTCTCTCCCTCTCTCTCTCTCTCTCTCTCTCTCTCTAAGATTGTGCGGCGTTGGTTGTGAAAGGGTGGGTGGTGGGTGGCGGGGGTGGCCGGGAGTGATTCAGATTCACTTATTTGCTCATAACTTGAGAACCGCTCGTCCGATCTTTATCATTTTTTTTGGCAAATCGATACATATTCCTAATGACTAACTAGAAGGTACAAATCATCTATCTACAAAAGTGTGGGAGATATGACGTTTTTCAAAATTGTGGGGGCGGGAGGGGGCGTGGCAAAAATTGAAAATAAACTGATCTGCCTGCAAGTATAAGAAGCATTTGTCCCATACATGTCAAACCTCTATCTCTTACCATCTCTGAGATCTGTTTGTTCATACGGACGGACAGACAGACGGACAGACAGACGGACAGACAGACAGACGGACAGACAGACGGACAGACGGACATGGCTATATCGACTCGGCTGTTGATGCTGATCAAGAATATATATACTTTATAGGGTCGGAAATGATTCCTTCTCCCTGTTACATCTTTTCCACAAACTTAATATACTCTATGTACCTTCGGTACAGAGTATAAAAATTTATTTAGCCAATCGTTACAATTCTTTAAAAACTTTAAAAATCGGCTCTTTCTGCGTAGATGCCGCGCTGCCAGCGCGATTTCCAAGCATTGAAGGCGTCTCGAAAGGCATTCTCCGGAATAGTTCTGAGAGCAGCGATGCATGCTGCTTGGATCCCCCTGTCGTCTCAAAATGCTTGCCTTTCATCTGCCTTTTTAGGCGAGGGGGCCACATCTAGGGCTGCGGAAGCATTGGGATGCCGGCCTTGGTCAGGTAGCTGTTCACAAGAAGTCGCTTTTCAAGTTCACATTTGGGACCATCTTCGCGCACACCTTACGCATGTTCAAATGCTCCGTCACAATGGCATGAACCACAGATTTTAGTAACTGTCGGTGTTTGCCGAAGGGTTCCAACACGGTCTTCATCGGCGACCTTTTCCTTCTTGCTAAAGCACCATCAACACGTCGCGCGAAAATGCCTGTCTTGACTCTCCAGGTGCTCGGAGGCAACTGACCAGCCGCTCGTTCGTTAGCTAGGAACGCCCTCTACCGAATCCAGTCGGATACAGTCGCTGTGGAAGAAAATCAGTCCTCTTACTCTCCGGACACACCCTGTATTTAAAAAGACAGGCATGCTCACCCGAAATGTATGACAGAAGCTACGTGCAGACATTTTCAATTGCTCCAGCTCTTTTTAGTTCTCTCTAGTGAATCTAGCACGATTTCAGTATTTCCGGCTTGGTCCAAGAATGCCGTTTAGTACTTGTAATATCAAACGTGATACAAGCGCGGTTTTTGTAGGTGTTCATACAAACAGGCAAGCGAATGGACAGACTGACGGACACTGCTATATCGACTCGGCTATAAATGATCAAGAATATTAGTACCTTAGATAGTCGGAAATGTATCCTTCTGCCTGTTACATACACTTGCATGACTTTAGTATACCCCTTTTACTGTACGAGTAACAGGTGTGAAAACTTAAAAGTCCAATTAAAAGTCATTTTGGGCCACCCTATAGATAAGAGCCTATCGTTTAAGCTGTAAGCATAAACCTGATGTCGATAGTTATTATCAGGTTAATAATCAATTTCTTAGATAAAATTCGTATTTAAGGTCTTTACAGTGCTTGTGAAATGGCCAATCTAAGTTAATACCCGTAGCTAGCACGTTAACAATATTCCAAAAAATTTGTAATGTCAGCTCCACTGAATGCCACTGCAGCCGTGGATACCGACTCCCAGTTCGCTTTTAACTCCACGGATTATGTAGTGTTTTCTCTAGTACTTGGCATATCGGCTGCTATTGGTGTCTACTTTGGTTTCTTTGCCAAGGGAGAGGATACCACCGATGAGTATCTAATGGGCGGAAAACGAATGAAAACCATACCAATTGCGATTTCTTTAGTGGCCAGTCAGCTGTCGGCTATATCTATCATGGCCATACCGGCGGAGATGTATGGCTATGGAATTAACTGGTTCTTCAATGTGGTCGCCATAGTGGTAGTTATACCGACTCTTAACTATGTCATCATACCGGTCTTCTACAATAACAACATAACCAACTGCTATGAGGTGGGCAAAATGAACTTACCAAGATTAAATAATGGGTGAAGGTTTTTCTTTTTTTTTAGTATCTGGAAATGCGCTTCAATAAACCAATCCGTGAACTTCAGACGTTTCTCTTCACCTCAACCATGTTCCTTATGCTGCCCGTTTTTATATTCCTGCCATCGCTGGCATTTTCACAGGGTGAGCAGGCATTAGATTTTAATTTTCTATGCATTTAACGATATTTTGTGGTACCTTCAGTGACGGGCTACAATGTGCACATAATCAACTCGATCGTCTGTAGTATTTGCGTCTTCTACACCATGGTGGTAAGTAGCTTTACTTGTGTTGTTGTAAGCCAACGGCATAAGCCGGTTGTCTACATCTTTTCTCAATTATTCATGGGGTTGTTGGTGACATATTTGATGGCATTTTTTGTTTGTGTTGTCAGCTGTAAGCATTGGCTGTTCATAAGAAGCACTCACAAAGCACTCACGGCTCTTACCAATGCGAAATACACAAATCATAAAACAACAATAATTCGATTGTAATCTTTAATACAGAATTTGTTGTTCTTTGGCAAATGTTTTTTTCCATTATCATAAGAAATTCCTAAATCCAACATAAAACAAAATTAAATCTATTTTTCCCTAGGGCGGAATCAAAGCAGTTGTATGGACTGATGTAGTACAGGCAGCGATTATGGTAGTCTCCGTGGTTCTTGTGGGTATACTTGGAGCCCATCGTGTTGGTGGACTAAGTGAGGTCGTTCGCGTTGCCAACGAGGGTGGACGTCTAGATGTCAAGCAAGTTTCCCTAAGTAAATTTAAATCCCTTTAACCCATGATCTAAGTTATTTTTCGGCCTGCAGTTTTGCTTTTGATGCCACCACACGTGCAACCATGTGGAATATGTTCATTTCGTCCACTCTTATGATGACTGGTTACGTCGGTTTCAACCAAAGTTGTGTTCAACGTATTGTCTCCCTACCCTCATTAGGACATGCCAGAAGGTAAGGAAGTCGAATCAAACACAGTTTTACAAGTACCAACTTCTCATCGATTATTATTTATAGAGCGTTGGTCATTTTCGGATGCGGTTATTCCATCATCATGTTCTTCAACTGTTTCACAGGTATTGTGATGTACACTCGGTTTCATGACTGCGATCCTTTAATATTGGGAAAGGTCACCAAAGTCGACAAAATGGTGCCATACTTTGTGCAGGATGTGGTGGGCCATCTGAAGGGCTTGCCCGGTGTTTTCATCTCGTCCGTCTTTAGTGCTGCATTGAGTACACTTTCCGCTATCATCAATTCACTGAGTGGCGTAGTTTACTTTGACTACATCAAACCGCACATTCGGCACACGGAGCATAAGGCAAATGTCATCATGAAGTTTTTCGTTTTCTTTGCCGGCATCTACTGCATAATTGGTGGTATGGTGGTGGCCCGATTTGGTTCCATACTGCAAGTGCTATATTCAGTTGGCGGTATCAGCTTTGGTTCCACAGTAGCCACCTTCCTGCTGGGTATGCTGGTACCTCGTGCACATGGGCGGGTAAGTATGCGTTGAATATCACAATGTCGTTTCCTTTACGAACTATAATCAAATGCTCTTAGGCTACCCTGATCGGCATAATATTAAGCATTGCCTGCATGACCGCCATTGTGTTGTGCAGCTGGGGAAGGAACCATTATCCCACTCTGCCCACTTCCATTGACAATTGCCCAGCGGTAAATGCCACATCAACAACACAATTGCTCCTTACTTCAACAGAAGCACATGTCGATGCCGAATTCAGCATATTAGATTTATCATTCAGTTGGTACACAGTGGTCGGGTTTCTTATTACATTCATTGTAAGCATCCCACTCAGCTATATTATAAAGCCAGGATCCGATAAGAAATTTGACACCAAGTTGTTGTCGCCAGTTATCAAACCGTTTGTAAGTTACACATTAACAGAGATGGACGAACTGCACGAGCTGAAAAGTGACAGGAAGGAGCCAAAGATATAAAGGCTCTGCCTAGTTGTCAATAATCGTAAATAAAATGTGACTTAGCTTACCTTTTACACATAATTTCCAGAAACATTTATGATTATTCATGATTTTAATAAAGTTATGGAATCTTTTAGTTTAGAAATAATTTGAAAACAAGACAGAAAGTCAGTCTAGCCCGACTAAAATTTACTCTGTAAGTCCCCAAAGTTTGTATGTAACTTATCTTACTTACTTTAGCTCCTTAACTTTCCCAAAATTCCACCCGTGGTACGAACTATATTTTAAACACCAATTAGCTGTCTCTTGAACGAGTTCTTAATATCGTATTCTATCTTTCGTAGAAAAAAATGTTTTTAAAAGATCATTCCCTAAGTATTTTCAACTGTATGTAGCAGACAGAAGAAAAGATAAAGTAAAGGGTGATTCATTAAGAGTTTTTTTTTTCAATATTTTTTTTTCATATATCACCCGTGACTGGTGTCATTCTGTCCCCTTATTTTTCTTAAGGATTGTTTGAGAAATCATCATCTAACGCCACACATTGCAACAACGTCTCCAAATGTCTCTGCAACAGCTCAATGAAGATCCGCTCTTCAGAGACGAGGCACATTCCTGGCTAAACGGATATGTCAACAAAAAAAAGAAATGTACTATCTGGTTTTTTTAATGAGGCCCCAACACAAACATCAATGACAGAAATTGAAGCCTTTGATGTGCTTCGGCACACAGAGCCCGCTCACCAACGGCTTTATTGAGAAATCATTTCGGTGAGCAGCTAATTCGCGTTCCGGACCTTTCAACTTCTCCTACATCATGTGAAATCACACCATTAGCCTATTTCTGTGGATTGACGTGAAGTAAAAAGTCTTTGTCGATAAGCCAACTACGATTCCAGAATTTCGTGATACCTGTAGAGTTATACAAAATTGGGCCATTTGAATGGACAATTTAAAAAATGTCAGAGATTGTTCTTTCAGCCCATAATAAAAATTTCACCATCCAATTGCAATTTTGCGTTTGTATACCCTTGGAGAGGGTATATTAAAATTGTCCGGATGTTTGTAACGCACAGAAGGAAACATCTCCGACCACATAAAGTATATATATTCTTGATCAGCATGACGAGCTGAGTTGATACAGCCTTGTCCGTCTGTCCGTCTGGCTGTCCGTCTGTTTCTATGCTGTCTCCTCCGTCAGTTTTAAAGCTATCTCAACCAAACTTTGCACGAAGTCTTTTGGTACAAATACGCTGCACATTTGTCGGAACCGGCCGGATCGGATGACTATAGCATATAGCTGCCATAGGACCGATCGGTTGAAAAAGTTAGAAAGTTTTAGTGAGAAAAACTTTTTTGTTTTCAATGCTATCGTCAACCTGACTGACGACTGACTGACTGACTGACTGACTGGTGACCGTCGCACAGCCCAAACCATAAAAGATAGAAAGATGAGATTTTCACAGTAGTTTTTATCTTATGCTGAAAGTGAGTACTAAGAACGGATTTTGGAAAAATTCTGTCGGGAAATGTGGAAAATTCGCGGAAAACTGTTGTATGAAACTTTTTGTTTTTCATCCGATCAAGTTCAAACTATTTCCAAAGATCTATATGAAAATTCAACAACAACTGCATACCAATCTTCCGGAAAATTCACCCCCCTGGTGAAAGTGGGTGGTCAAGGTTGTATGGGCGAAACTTTAATTAGCGATTTGCTCCAAACTCATTTCAAAGTTACACATAATAAAAATAGGAAACGTATCCTTAAAATTTTGGAAAATCTATCCATGAAGTCGGAAAATTCACGAAAAACTGTTGTATGAAACTTTTTTGTTTATTATCCGATCAGATTCAAACTCATTTTCAAAGAACTATATGAAAATTCAACAATAACTGTGTACTAATTTTCGGAAAATCCCACCCAAAAGCCGGAAAAGGGTCGGAAAAGTTTGTATGGTAAAAATTTTTTTCATCCGATTGACTTGAAACTTGGTTTGCAAGAATAGTACGAACAATAATTCGACGTTTTCGCGATATTGGAAACCCACCCACAGAAAATGGCGGAAAATTCTGAATGCAAAAAACTATTTTTCATCCGATTGGCTTCAAACTCGGTTTGTGGTATAGTAAGTGAAATAAATGAGATGTGATTTTCCGATGTTGGAACATTGACCACGGTCGGAAAATTCCTGAAAACTCTGCATGCAAAAAACTTTTCACCGATTGACTTGAAACTCGGTTTGAGGAAAGATTCGAAATAATTAGGATTGCTTTTCCGATGTTGGAAATACCGGGGGGTGGAGAATAGTGGGCGGAGTGGTAGTAGTGGGAGGATGTGGGTGATAAGTGGCGGGATGCGGAGATGGAGTAGGTGTGAAGTGCGTGGGAATGTGAAGTGGTGGGAAGTGGGTTGAATGGGTGTGAAGTGGGTGGAAGTGGAGGAATGTGGGTGAGAAGTGGTGAGATGTGGGCGGTAAGTGGGTGGGATGTGGGTGGGTGGGCAGTGGGCGCGAAGTGGGTGGGAAGTGGGGAATGTGGGTGAGAAGTGGGTGTGGGTGGAAAGTAGGTGGGAAGTGAGTGGAAGCTGTGTAAGAAGTGGATGTTGTGTGTGTGGATGGGATGGGGGTGGTAAGAACTCAGCAGCAAAGTCGTATTGGTGAAAAAGCAAATTAGTAAAACGTTGATTCAAGCCGATATGAAATTCAATTTTTGGGCTCTACAGAAGAAATCTCTATAAATAGCAAAGAGAGTGTCCGACGATTCACTGACGATTGACAATCCTAGCACAGCCTAAACGGAAAGAATAAACGAAATTTGGGAGGAGTTTTTGTCATGCGAAAGTGCTACTAAGAGGGGTTTTGGAAAATTCCACCCGAAAAGTCGAAAAGCGTCGGAAAAGTTTGTATGGGAATATGTTACACGATCTGAAGTTTTCATGTTGGAAAATCCGCCCACGAGGAAAATGAAAATTCGCTTAAAAAATTTTTTACCGTGCTTCAAACTCGTAAGAAAAGTTGTATTCCGTTTGATGGACGGGGTCAAAGAAATTATTTGTGTTTTTATTTTCGTTTTTTTTTTTTTTTTTTTTTTTTTTTTTTGGGTTTTTTTTTTTTTTTTTTTTTTTTTGTTTTGGGTGGGTGGGGGGTGGGATTTTTTTTTTTTTTTTTTTGGATATTTTTGGGTTTTGGTGTGGGGGGGTGGGGGGGGGTGGGGGGGGATTATGGTGGGGGGGAGGGGGGGGGGGGGGGGGGGTGGAGATGGGGTGTTGACAGTAAGTTCATCTTAACGTTTGTTATCTTTGTTTTACTATGAAGGCGGCGAGCGGTCGGTTTAGTATAGTATAGCTGCCTAAAAAGATAGGTTTGAAAAAAGTCTTAGTGAGAAAAACTTTTTGTTTTCAACGCTATCGATCCCAACCAGCGTATTTATAAGTTTCTATGATTTCACATAATTTCACCGAGATTTATCAAAATCGGGCAACTATATAGTATAGCTGCCATACAAAAGATAGGTCTGAAAAAAGTCTTAGTGAGAAAAACTTTTTTGTTTTCAACGCTATCGATCCCAACCCCCGTATTTATAAGTTTTCTATGATTTCACATAATTTCACCGAGATTTATCAAAATCGGGCAACTATATAGTATAGCTGCCATACAAAAGATAGGTCTGAAAAAAATCTTAGTGAGAAAAACTTTTTTGTTTTCAATGCTATCGCTCCCAACCCCCGTATTTATAAGTTTTCTATAATTTTACATAATTTCATTGAGATTTATCAAAATCGGACAACTATATAGTATAGCTGCCATACATTTTGTCAAGTTTGATTTAAATCGGATGACTATAGCATATAGCTGCCATAGGAACGATCGGTCCAAAATGTAGTTCTAGTGAGAAAAACTTTTTTGATGAATATATCATATAGCCATATATCAAACTGGCAGCATATATCATGCTCCAATGGTATTTAAACTTCGGTACAGCCGAAGTTAGCTTCCCTCTATTGTTTATATTATTTTAAAGATTATGTATATGTATAATCTTAAGAGATATTAAAAATTTGAAATAATATGAATTTCCAAAATTAATTTCTGTACATTCGCAGTCCTGTACATTCTGGTCTGGCTGCAACCTAAGGAAAATAAAGCGAAAAGGCCAAGCTAACTTCGTCTGTACAATAATGCAATTGTTTTGAAATATTAGAGTTTAATTAATCAATAATTTCTAGAACTAAAAACTCTTTTTTAAGTGAGAGTTATCTGATTTTGATCAAATTTTTCCAATCTTTTTGAAAACATGTCAAATTAACAATCGCCAAATATAAGGAAAAGTTTTTCTCTCTAGGACCCATTGTTCGACCGATGCGCAGTGTGCGAGATAACCAATTTGGAGAAGCGATATTAATATCTTCAAAAGTAAACAAGATAATCGCAATCTGTTTTTATACCCTTGCAAAGGGTATTATAATTTTGCCCAGAAGTTGTCAACGCATAGATATATTCATTTTCGACCCTATAAACTATATCAATTCTTGATCAGGACGACGAACTGAGTCGAATTAGCTTTGTCCGTCCGTCTGTCTGTCTGTCTGTCTGTTTCTACGCAAACTAGTCTCTCAGTTTTTAAGCTATCACCGGAACCGACCGAATCGGATGACTATATCTTATAGCTGCCATTGGATTTATCGGTCGAAAAATGGGTTTTAGTGAGAAAAACTTTTTTGTTTTTAATGTTAACGTCTGCCAACTCAGCGATTATTAATATTATATGCTTCACACAGATTTGAAAGTTTTGGTCAAAATCGGATGACTATATCTTATAGCTTTCATAGGAACTATTGGTCGAATAATGGGCTTTATTTAGACAAATTGTTTGTTTTAATGCTAGCGTTCTTAAACTCTGATATATTAAAACATTTGCAAGGGTTTAAAAACTTCGGCAAAGACGAAGTTAGTTTGGCCGTCTCGTTTTTTTTTTCTTTTTAAAGAAACCAAAATTTCAAAAAGATTGCACATCTTCTTTAATATTGGAATAAAAGACATAAAAACTAAAAAAAAGTTTTTTTTAATTTTTAAGATTAAGTAAATCTTTTTTTAAACTTTTGGTAGGTACACTTACATTTTGAGCCAAACCTCCACTCAGAAACGTTAAATGTTAAATAGTTTGAACGCAAAAAGGAAAAATATTTCAAAAAATGTTCTTTCTGCTCGAAAACGATCAATATTTATTTCTCTAACATTTAGAAAAAATATGTAAAAATAAGCGTAAATTCGGCTCGACCGAAGTTTATATACCCTTGGAGCATGATATATGCCTGCCAGTTTTTCTATATGTCAGTTTGCGATATATTCATCCGATTTTAATCAAACTCTCAAAAATTATGTTGAAACAGATAATATTCATATCTGGAAAGTGTGTGCTTTAACGACCTTTATGATAATCAAACCATCAAAATTACGCTGGCTCTAGGTCTCGTTATGTTTGAACATAACTTCAATAAGCAGGAACACAACACATCACAAAGGAGCCTAGTTGGTCATACAGCTGTTTCATTGGTATCTCTGCCAAATCATCAGTGACCTGTACCTACATGTAATGGCCCCAACGACTCTTACTCCATGCCGGAGCTGCCATAATCGTTTGGGAATTCCTAAACGACTTGACAGCAAAATCCGTAACACATAAGAACAGTGCTGGCTGCCAGTACCTTTGTGACTGTGTGTGTTCCCCAATCTCGGCTTTGCTAATGTTAGTAAGAGAGATTTCCTCTCCGCTTCTAACACAGTAACCAATAATTTGAGTACAGAGAATAAAGACGCTACCATTGCAAAGAAAAAAGTTTTTCTCACTTGAACTATTTTTTCGACCGATAGATCCTATGGCAGCTATCCGATTTGGATCAAACTCGACAGAATTGTGTGTTAACATATAATATTGATCAGTAACGAGTTTGGGAGCGATAGTATAGAAAACAAAAAAGTTTTTCTCACTAAAACTTTTTTTCAGATCAATCTTTTGTATGGCAGCTATACTACAGGGTTGCCCATATTCGACGGACCCATCTGGCAACGCCATAACTTTTGACAGAGATGTCAGATCGCTTAATGACATACCGCGTTTGAAGCGTCAGTCCAAGCAGATGGAACAATACACGCCACGCGAGCGCTCTGAAATAGTTGAAATTTACATTCAACAGAACAAGTCAATTGTTAAAACTCAACGTGCTTTTTAAAAAATTTAACATTAGCCCATTTCACATTGAATGGGACCGTAAATAAGCAAAATTGCCGTATTTACGCCACTGAAAATCCTGAGGAGATTCAAAAAGTGCCTCTTCATGACGAAAAAGTCACAGTTTGGTGCGGCGTTAGTGCGAAAACGGTCATTGGGCCGTTATTCTTCCAAAAAAAAGGCCATGCTGTTACCATCAACCAGGAGCGATATCGCTACATGATGACCAATTTTGTGATGCCAATTATTCGTCGAAAGCGTATGAGGCAGTTCTGGTTTCAACAAGACGGCGCTCCACCGCACACAAGTCGCATAACAATCGATTTTCTGAAGAAATTGTTTCCGGGCCGTTTGATGTCGAAAAGTGGTGATTTGGACTGGCCACCGCGTTCGCCCGATTTGACGCCGCCTGACTTCTTCTTGTGGGGATATTTGAAGTCAAAGGTTTACGTTAACAAGCCAAGGACCGTAGAAGAGCTCAAGGACAACATTCGTGAAGAAATAGCCGCTATTCCGGCCGAAATGTTGGCGAAATCGATGGAAAATGCTGCAAAAAGGGCACAATACGCCATCAACGCCAGAGGCGGCCATTTAGATATCATATTCAAAAATTGATGTAAACAAATCTACTTGGAACAAATTAAATGATTAAGATTGCCAACCGCCAAATTTTTTATTTTTTTCTTTGATTTTTAAAAAAAACATGGGTCCGTCGAATATGGGCAACCCTGTATATAGTTGTCCTATTTTCATAAAACTTGCTGAAATTATGTGAAATCATAGATAACTTATAAATACGAGGTTCGGAGACGTTTGCATAGAAAACAAAAAAGTTTTTCTCACTAAACTAATTTTTCGGCCAATCGTTCCTATGGCAGCTATATGTTATAGTCATCCGATCCGGCCGGTTCCGACAAATGTCAGGCCACATGCCACATTCTTATCAACATCAAACTTGGTTTATTTAAGACTTCTGAAAAAAACAAATAAATATATAATACAAATTGTTGTGCTCAACTGGGATTCGAACCCACGACCATGCGCGCACTCTGAACATGAATGGAATGGCGTTTCATCGAATGGCATTTCACCCCATCAAATCCATCGGTTGTTGCTGCATGACTTAAAGGCTACTTATATTATTATCCTTATAGGATTGAATTGTGTAGAATATCCTGAAAGTCGAGATTGAATTTTCAAGCTCATGCAGGGCTTACTCCAAGATTTAAAAGATTGAAAATATCTCGACTTTTTTTTTCTGTGTAATAAAGAAAAACTATGAATGAACACCGAATTGCTATTCGATGATCGCAATTGATCAAAGCTGGGAAGAATATTGGTGTTTTGAATAAGCCCATTAGTAAAATCTCGCAAGTTTTCACAGATTGCGATATGGTTCAGCTCACTACAGGTTTTGTAATTTAAAACTGTATCAAAAAATAGTTTCTTAAAGCCAAAAGCTTCTTTGTGGGGATATCTTAGTTGAGCCAAACTACAAATATCTTTAATTTTGATGCTGACATTGCGCCTAAAAAGTCCAGCAAAATGCAAGGGTAGCACATATAAGCATATGATCTTTGAAATTTTGAAACAAGGACTCACACTGACAAAAAAAAGTGAAAAAGGCGACTTGAACATTTGTGAACATTTTTAGATTTGCTCCACGAAAGGCAGGTGTAGGCTTCTAAGGGAAGGATGTTAATACGCTTTATTTTCACTACGTCTTAAAAGTAATGCATAAATGGACGGGTCACTAACATTGATTTTTTGTCCAGATATAAGATATAGTGATCCGATCGGTCGGTTCCGATATATTAGCAGTGTGCTCAAAAAAAAGACAGTGCAAAGTTTCAGCTCGATTGCTTTAAAACTGGGAGACTAGTTGGCGTAGAAACAGAAACACAGGGTATAATAAAAAAATTCAGGCATTCCTCACTAGCGGTAGCTTATCGTTTAGTCTGATGTAGACATTGATGCTGAACGCAAGTAAAGAGATCTGACAATGAATTTTGACTTTGTATTGTAAATGCAAATCTCCCTCATTTAGATAAGAGCTATCTTTGTTTATTGCACCGTCGAAGCTACGTCGATAGATATTATCAAGCGCCTTCCTTTTAGTAGATTAAATTTAACCCAAGTGAAAGATTATAAAATGTAAAAAATGCAGCATTATAGGGGCATTTGAGCCAAGTACGCGAACGTGACTTCACATCTGGTCCTCGGCACGGCTACAAAATGAAGACGCTACTAAATGCCACGGCCCAGGCGACGGCAGCCACGCTTACCGACTCCCAGTTCACATTCAACTTGACAGATTATGTAGTGTTTTCCCTGGTACTTAGCATATCGGCCGGCATTGGTGTCTACTTTGGTTTCTTTGCCAAAGGAGAGGATACCACCGATGAGTATCTAATGGGCGGAAAACGAATGAAAACTATACCAATTGCGATTTCTTTAGTGGCCAGTCAGCTGTCGGCTATATCTATTATGACCATACCTGCAGAGATGTTTGGCTATGGAATTAACTGGTTCTTCCATGTAGTCTCCATGGTATTAGTTATACCGATTCTTAACTATGTCATCATACCGGTCTTCTACAATAACAATCTAACCAACTGCTATGAGGTGAGGAAAATCTGAAACAATTTTCATGGGCGTGCCTAAAAGTTTGTTTCTTCTGTAGTATCTGGAAATGCGCTTCAATAAGGCTACACGTGAACTGCAGACTCTTATCTTTACGCTCAACATGTTCTTCTTGCTGCCCATTTTCATATTTCTGCCCTCGTTGGCCTTCTCGCAGGGTGAGCAGCTCTTAATTATTATTTTGAACCATTTTATGATTTTTTTTATGAAATCTTTAGTCACGGGCTACAATGTGCACTTAATCAACATTATTGTCTGTGGCATCTGTGTCTTCTACACGATGGTCGTAAGTAGCTGTAAAGGCATCTTGGAATTAAATTGATGATTGTTCCGCTTAGGGAGGCATAAAGGCAGTCGTATGGACCGATGTGGTGCAGGCAGCGATTATGGTTGTCTCCGTGGTGCTGGTGGCTTCACTCGGCGCCCATCGTGTTGGGGGACTGAGTGAGGTAGTTCGCATTGCCAGTGAAGGTGGACGCTTGGACGTAAAGTAGGTTTATTATAATTGTAGCTAATTGTGGCCAGAATGGCGAGTAATCTTGTTATTTTTCGACAGTTTTGCGTTCGATGCCACCACACGATCCACAATCTGGAATATGTTCCCTACCGCCACTCTTGTGTGGTGCAGCTATGTCGGTCTACATCAGAGCTGTGTTCAGCGTATTGTCTCCCTACCTTCTTTGGAGCATGCCAGAAAGTAAGTCGATACCAATTAAGTATAGCAAACTCCAACCCATTGTTGTCTTTCAGAGCCTTGGTGCTTTTTGGATGTGGCTTTGTTATTATCATGTTCTTCAACTGTTTTACGGGTATTGTGATGTACACAAGATATCATGATTGCGACCCCTTAATACAGGGGCAGGTAACTAAGCTCGACAAAATGGTGCCTTACTTTGTGCAGGATGTGGTTGGTCATCTGAAGGGGATGCCTGGAGTTTTCATTTCGTGCGTGTTTAGTGCTGCATTGAGCACACTCTCCGCTAGCATCAATTCACTGAGTGGCGTCGTTTACTTTGACTACATCAAACCACACATTCGGCATACGGAGCACAAAGCAAATGTCATTATGAAGCTGTTCGTTCTCTTTGCCGGCATCTACTGCATTTTGGGTGGTATGGTAGTGGAACAATTTAGCTCCATACTACAAGTCATCCTAAGTATTAGTGGAGCTAGCTATGGCTCCACAGCTGCCATCTTTCTGCTGGGTATGCTGGTGCCTCGGGCGCATGGCCGGGTAAGTAAGAGTACCAAAAAATATCATCATCAACAACAGAAATAAATTCTTTCAGGCAGCCCTGATTGGTATGATGTTTAGCATTGTCTGCATGACCGCCCTTGTTGTGGGTAGTTGGAATCGCAATCATTATGCCACCCTGCCCACTTCCATTGACAACTGTCCAGCGGTGAATGCCTCTACGCCAACAGTTTTCCCCATGACTTCAACCACCACAGAAGCTGGGCACATAGAAGCACAACCGCCTGGTCAGTTCAGTATTCTTGATCTGTCCTTCAATTGGTACCCAGTGGCTGGCTTTCTACTAACATGGCTGGTGAGCATTCCACTCAGCTACATCATGAAACCTGCGTCAAGCCAAAACTTTGATCCAAAATTCCTGTCGCCAATTGTGCAACCCTTCGTGCAATATTCCCTGACACATTCACATGAGCTGAACGAGCTGGGGAAAGAAATGGACAAAACGAAGCCGTAAAAAAATCACAAAGAATGTATTGGACTAACATCGGTCTGCGATATACGTTGTGTGTTGATGCTAAGATAGATTGCACGAGTTCTACTGGCTTATCTTTATATATTGAATTTTACGACAGCATTATATTTCATAACGTTATCTAGGCGCCTACTAAATTTTAAACGTGTTGATGAGGAGTGAATAAACTGAACCATATGCTATTCAACCATATGAACTCAAAAAGCATTTCTTTTCACATAATTTGAATGCCACTAAAAATAATTATATGCATTGACTTCACAATCATCGGATGAACAATAGCATAACAATTTTTTGACATTTATATCGTATCCACTAAAATGCACTTAAGCTTACAACAAAAATGAGTATTATTGCATTCAGCAACATTGAATGTAAAATTATGGATACTCAAAACGTTTAACAGTGATTGGAAAGCTACTCAATTTTCTTACTTAGGTGAAGTACAGGGTGGTCCATTAAAAAATTGGAAAACGGCTAGATTCGGAAAGCTTCGTTCATGTCCTTTTTTTAGGAAAAACAATTTCGGTCAAATGACCACCACGGCTGACTTGGCAATGTTTTCGGTCGAGCGCACCGGACGAGTACGTACACGGGTTGGTTTATCCACCAACATTCCAGTTTCACGAGCTCGCTTCACGAATTGATCCCACAAATTGAGTTTTTTTTAATGTTTATTTGAAATTTCGCATAGTTTGAGTCGAAGACTTACCACTTTGGAAATATGTTTTTAATATTTCCCAACTTTCTTCAAGCGAATAGCGACCCATTTCGTAAATGTCAAAGTTTTTAATAAATATCAGTCGCGTTCCGAATGACATTTGAGGTTTTTAGAGTCAAATTATAAATAGTAAAACGACACAGGTTTACAAAATAAAAGGACATCTTTTGTAACAGAGAAGATAGAAAACTTTCCATATATGTTTTTGGTCGCTGAATTCAAATCAATTGTCCGTTTTCCCCCAGCGCGTTAGGTTTACGAGATATTTGCATAAACTTGTGTTTAGCGAGGTTTCTTTACATTTGTGGGTCCTGTGGCCACATTAAGTGTCATATTCAGAGATTAAAATCCCTACTAATAACAGTTTGGGTTATGGTTACTGTTTTGGCCGACCACATTTTTCCGGTCACGGTTATATTTTGGTTGTGGGATATCGGTTACGGTTATTAACCCAATTCTGTTTCGGGTTTCGGTTATAAACTATTTGTCGTTATGTACCTTCATGAAACAAATTCTAATTATCAGAAATGACATCTTACACGAGTTTGTACCTATGTACATCTAAGTACCATAATAGCATTTAGAGTTTGATTGTCCAAGCAAGTCCTACGAGTCGCCATTATAAATTTTAGTCCTGTAAACAAACGCTCAACACTTACTTGTGTTGGTGGCACTGCTAGCACAACTTTTGATAATTCAAAAAGATCTGAAAATATTAATGAATTTTTTTCACACCATTCCAATATGTCTACCTTGCTTGGCAATATTTCTTGTATTAGAAACATTAAATGAAGATGTGAGATCATTATTAATTAGAACTGCTTAATTTTCTGATTTTTTTGTACGTGATGCCGTGGTCATATACGCGTGTACTGCACATATTAACAACGCTAATTTACAAAATAATAAAAATTTTGCGACCCCGAAGGTTTGGTAGCAATTTCTTATGTAAGTCCCTTCGCTGAGTCCAAAAATCGGTATCACAATTTTTTTAGTGCGGTCGTATTCGAGAAATCGCGGAAAATCTTGTTTTTAGATACTGAAAATAGTACCTTTGGAAAAATGTGTATATCTTCAGTATTTGTTCATTCACAAAAACAATCAAACTAAGTCAATTTGCATGAACTTAAAACCTGAATTTTTTTACTTAAATGCCAATAACTTCTATATTCTTGAACGGATTTTAATGAATTATGTGGCGTTGGATTTTTAATAGATAAGTCTTTAGTATCCATCAATAAAATAAATTTTACAAAAAATTTTTTGTGGTGAAAATCGCATTTAAAATCTAGCTTTTTTTGAAAAAAATGATCAATTTTATGTAAAGTTGCCGATAAAAGCCTTTATAACGCCGAAGTCAAGCACCGGATTAAGAAGTGGTGTATATACAAAAGAACTAGCTACTTTAAAATTAGTATTAAACTAATACGCCCAGCGAGTATGTTCCGCCTGCAGTCCATGGAGCTGGCTGTGGCTAATTTTAATCTTTCGATGCGTTTTGGTTTGTCGTTATAGCAGTATGTCTCAGTGGTCGAGTTCACTGCTTATACCTCCAGCCCAACAAAAATGCATCCATGAAAATGCCCATGGCATTGCCTATGACCTCTAAATTTTCCCAAGTAACTTCCATTAATAATTTTATAAACTCTATTATTTAATTTGAATTAGCCCGCCAATTTTTTAAACAAAAATCAGCTGGTCACACTACATTGCCAGAGCGACTCTGGATATTAGTAAGCCATTTCGGCTTTGACAAAATTGTTTGCGTCTGAGTACCTAGCTTAATACATCAATGACATATGTGTCATAACACCACCATTAGACAACCAAATTTTCTTCCTCCTCAATGCTATATGGCACCAACGAGATATTTTATTTTCATCCAATTTTTTTGGTTTTTTTTTTTTTTTTTTTTTTACCCTTGCAAAGGGTATTATAATTTTGCCCAGAAGTTTGCAACGCATAGAAATATTCATTTCCGACCCTATAAACTATATATATTCTTGATCAGGACGACGAGCTGAGTCGATTGAGCTTTGTCCGTCCGTCTGTCTGTCCGTCTGTCCGTCTGTCTGTTTCTACGCGAACTAGTCTCTCAGTTTTAAAGCTATCGAGCTGAAATTTTGCACAGAGTCTTCTTTTTACTGCACACTGCTAATATGTCGGAACCGACCGGATCGGATGACTATATCTTATAGCTGCCATAGGAACTATCGGTTGAAAAGTGGGTCTTTGTGAGAAAAACTTTTTTGTTTTTAATGTTAACGGCTCCCACTTCAGCAATTATTAATACTATACGCTTTCACATAGATTAGGAAGTTTTTGTCAAAATCGGATGACTATATCTTATAGCTGCCATGGGAACTATCAGTCGAAAAATGGGTTTTAATGAGAAAAATTTTTTTGTTTTTAATGTTAACGTGTCTCACATCACCGATTATTAATATTAAACGCTTTTATACAGATTTGGAAGTATTGGTCAAAATCGGATGACTATATCTTATAGCTGTCATAGGAACTATCGGTCGAAAAGTGGGTTTTAATGAGAAAAACTTTTTTGTTTTTAATGTTAACGTGTCTCACATCACCGATTATTAATATTAAACGCTTTTATACAGATTTGGAAGTATTGGTCAAAATCGGATGACTATATCTTATAGCTGTCATAGGAACTATCGGTCGAAAAGTGGGTTTTAATGAGAAAAACTTTTTTGTTTTTAATGTTAACGTGTCTCACATCACCGATTATTAATATTAAACGCTTTTATACAGATTTGGAAGTATTGGTCAAAATCGGATGACTATATCTTATAGCTGTCATAGGAACTATCGGTCGAAAAGTGGGTTTTAATGAGAAAAACTTTTTTGTTTTTAATGTTAACGTGTCTCACATCACCGATTATTAATATTAAACGCTTTTATACAGATTTGGAAGTATTGGTCAAAATCGGATGACTATATCTTATAGCTGTCATAGGAACTATCGGTCGAAAAGTGGGTTTTAATGAGAAAAACTTTTTTGTTTTTAATGTTAACGTGTCTCACATCACCGATTATTAATATTAAACGCTTTTATACAGATTTGGAAGTATTGGTCAAAATCGGATGACTATATCTTATAGCTGTCATAGGAACTATCGGTCGAAAAGTGGGTTTTAATGAGAAAAACTTTTTTGTTTTTAATGTTAACGTGTCTCACATCACCGATTATTAATATTAAACGCTTTTATACAGATTTGGAAGTATTGGTCAAAATCGGATGACTATATCTTATAGCTGTCATAGGAACTATCGGTCGAAAAGTGGGTTTTAATGAGAAAAACTTTTTTTGTTTTTAATGTTAACGTGTCTCACATCAACGATTATTAATATTAAACGCTTTTATACAGATTTGGAAGTTTTGGTCAAAATCGGATGACTATATCTTATAGCTGTCATAGGAACTAGCGGTCGAAAAGTGGGTTTTATCTAAGAAAAATGCAGTTGTTGTATTTTTTGCTGGGGTTCTTAAATTCTTATGTATTACAGCTACATCTATTTGTAAAATCTGCGTTTGGACCCCTTTGCCATCGGATTAACTTATCTGATAGACTTTTAAAGTTTCTGTTTATTCATGGTCCACTTTTCAGTAAAATGATGCAAAAATATTCAAGTCAGCGCCATAAATTTCACAACCCGCTACTTGTAAATATGTACAATCTAAAGAGGTGATAGTGTTAAACTCTTTGCACATTTTCAGATAGAGTCGTATAAACCAGCTCCCTAAAAATATATTATGAGCTTTTGTTAAAGTACAGGTAAACATTTGCGAAAATTCAACACCTCACAGAAATGTGTTTGGGTATCAAAATGGAATTAAATAACTAGATGATATGTTTGAATCATTCAATCTTAGGTAAATAGCAGAGCTGTAAACTTGAATTAGCATTGCCTTTACCAATATCATTTTTCACATAATTGAAAACAATTCCTAATTACCTTTTTTTAATAATCGTAATTGTAACTTGGAATTACGATTATTTAGTCAGTATTACAAAATCAAATTACTTTTACAAATACTTGGATAATTGTAGCTGTAAAGGGTGATTATTGAGTAATTGTGCTTAAAATGTTGAATTATTTATGTATTTTAAGGAGTAAAATAAAATTACCTAAGCCCAATTATCAAATTCATTGTTTGTATTCGATGTTTTTGTTTAAAAATACTAACAAGTTTATTTCAGATTAACCAAAAAAATTTAAGTTGGCCTTCATTACAACTAATTTTTCAAACGAAAAAACGGACATGGCTGACGTCTTGAGTAGTAAATAATATTTTCAAATGAAAACATTCTTTCAGCTGGGGCTGACGGCGGAAGTGGCTTATTAAGCATCGGATATTTTTGAAAAATCTCGAAATTTATCGACGGATTAAGCAAATATCAGATGTATGCAGATAGTAAAGCGTCAATCCCATTATCTATTGGTTGGGTTCCATCAAAAACTTCATTTAATTTACTAATAAATATGTATAATAAATGTGAAAGTTTGTAAGTTTGTACGTTTGCCCGTTTGTTACTCAATCACGCACAAATGGCTTAATGAATTTGGAAGAAATTTGGGACTCAGATAGTTGATAACCTGGACTTGAACATAGGCTATATAACTTTTATTTAAATGGTCAAAAAAATCGGAAAATTACTATAAGAGTATTTATTAAACCTCTTGATGATTAGAAGACAATGCAGGAGTTTGTGAATAGAAGGTGTAGAAATTTTCAAAATTTTCAAAGGATTTAAAATTATTATGGAGTTTGGATATATGCCAATTTAAGACGCATCTTTAAGAGGTGTAGACCAAAAACCGAGAAAATTGCAAAATATTCATTTAAATACCTACGAAAGCATAGGCGTTGGAAAATATAGACTAAATAGTAGACTGAACAGTCAAAAACATTGCGAAATTGTGCAAATTTTTCGTATGACCTAAGATTATTTTGAAGATTGATGGTTGGCAAAATAAACGGATAAATAGAACTTTTAAAAGAATCGCGAAATTTTTAATTTTTCATGTGAAACATCTTTAATTTACGGAAGATTTTAGTACTAGTAAAATTTGATTTTCGCGTCCGTGACGCTGCGCTTGGTGTTGTTGTCTAATCGGAGTGTCCCAGGAGGAGGGGAAGGAAAGAAGGTTGAAAGGGTGTGGAAAGAGGGGGAAAGTGATGGGAAGTAGAAGAAACGTGGACGGAAAGTAGGGGTGATTCAACAGTGACTTGACAGTGACTTAACAGTGACTAAGCAGTGACTAACTAGTGACTTTACATTGTCTTGAAAGTGACTAAACAGTGACTTAACCTTGAGTTTACATTGACTTAACAGTGACTTAAGAGTGACTTAACAGTGACTAAACACTGACTTGACAGTGACTTGAAAGTGACTACACAGTGTCTTGATAGTGACTTGACAGTGACTAGATCATAAGTAATCAGCAGTGACTACTGCTAAACAGGCTTACCAGTACTTACAGTGACTAAACGATTACGGGACTTGGCAGCGACTAAACAGTGAATACACAGTGACTTTACGGTGACTTGACAGTGACTAAACATTGTTTTGACAGTGACTAATCCGTGACTTGTCAGTGACTTAACAGAATTACAGAACAGATGGAAGAACACAGAAGCCAGTGATCTTATTGTTGGTATTTCCACTCCCTGTTTTCTTCTGTTGAATGATTGTCATCGCTAATTTTAAACCATTGAGAGAGCTTGTGATTTAGAAATAAAGGCCTTAAATACACCATCATGATTCACATCAAAGACTCGTGAGTGTGAACGACACTCACATCTTATTTTTCATATGACCAAATATTATTATGAAGACTTAAGGGGTAGTACAAGTTGCGCGTCCACCTCATCTGTGTACCTGGACACCGCAACAAGAAGCCCTCAAATTGCAAAAAGATTTTTGTTACCCTACACAGAGAAAAAAAAATTCAATAGCTACACGGAAATGTAGAATTTCTACACGTTTCGACCGGGTTTTTCAACCCACTATTTTTGTGTAGCTTTTCAACACGCCGCGTGTAGCTTTCTGAATTCTAAACGCCACGTGCAGCTTTTCTACACGCCGCGTGTGGCTTTCTGAATTCTAAACGCCACGTGCAGTTTTTCTACACGCCGCGTTCAGTTTTTTCATTTCAACATGCGGCGTGCAAAAAAGCCACACAAAAGTAATGGGTTGAAAATCCTGGTCGAAACGTGTAGAAATCCCACATTTTCGTGTAGGGTATTTTAATTTGCCCAAGTTTGACGTAGATCATCTCCGACCATAAATATATATCTTGATCTGACGAGCTGTACCAACTGTCCCAGTTTTAGCTATCGATGAAACTTTGAGAGTCTTCTTTTACTGACTGTATTGTCGGACCGCGGTCGGATACTATCTTTAGTGCATAAATGTCGGTGTCTGGAAAAATGTTTGTTTGTAAGTAAAACTTTTTGTTATCAATATTACGCTCTCAACACGTTTTGGTAAATAGTTTTTAAATACTTGAAGTTTGGTCGAAATGTACTCTGAGATTAAAAATTTGCAAGTATAAAAACTTCGGAAGACGAGTTAGCTTTGCCTTTCTCGTTTTTTTTTACTTACTCTGGTAGATTTGAAATCCCGGCCCCTTGACTGCAACACGATTGGAATGATGTTTTAGACATCTCCGCCACGTAACGCGTGTAAGGCAAGGCCTCTAAGACATTACTTGTATTGAATCTGCTAAAGGCACAATCCAATATTTGCTTGCTTGTAATTCTCAAGTTCTAATTCAACGCAATCGCTATTTATATACGGGCAACAGAAATTTGCAAACGTTTCGTGTAAATCTAAACGTACATTTAGAAATCCCACACGTCACGTGTGTCAACGAGCTTGCTAAACGAAAAATATAAGAATTCAGTACTGATGTAGAGCTACATTTTTCGTTTAGAATTTCCACACGCACGTGTAGGATTTCAATATCCAAACGTTAATGTAGAAAACCTAAACGTCCGTGTGGTATTCAGATTGCTGCATGAAAAATCTAGAATTATTTGGGGAAATGAGCTGATTTTCTAATGTCGTGTAGACTTTGCCTTTGCACACGCAGCATTTAACTTTTCTACATTTGCATTCAGATTTTTAATTCCTACACGTCGCATGTAGCTTTTCCACACGTCCCGTGTGGCTTTTTAAATTCTACACGCAGCGTGTGCAATTTAACAGGGTGAAATACGTTGCGTTTAGGTTTGACGTTTCTACACGCGCCGTGTAGCCAATTTTGTTTTTCTGTGTACTGGTTTCGTCGAAATCATAGAATTGATGTTTGGGGATTAAATGTTCTCTTCCGGTATAACAATTTGCTGAATTTAATCAGATTCCCGCCCAAGAAAAGCAGCTTTTTATACGACAATAAAACCACCGCAGTAAAAACAGATGCAATAATAGCAATGTTCGCTTTTGTCGAATGTTGAAAAATATTTGAAAAGCGCTTCTTGACTTTCTCCAGATTACCATTCGCCACACTCTTTAAGCTTAAGATCTTAGTGGAATCAGAGATTATCTGCAATTTTACTGCCACTCTTTCTGAAGAAAGTCTAATGTTGTTGCTATTGGCGTCATCCAAATGCGATATTCTTCCAAATATTAAATATCCTTCATAAATGGTTAAAACACGCATGACACATCCAAATTGGGAGGTACTTCAAAAGGTGTCACAAGGTCGACTATCATCACCTCGACCTAGACTTCTTCCGATCTTCTCCATTCCAAAAGAAAGAAAAAGAGTATGAACCAGATCTGTGCGTTCGTATGAACCTTCACTAGGCTGTTAATGCTGATCAAAAATACAAATTGTTTATAGGATCAGGATTTTTATATGCGAAATTCTACGAACAAAATCCTACGTACGCTACTGCAAGTGGTGACCGCCTTTTCTAGGTAGCCTCGGCCGGTGGTCGACCATTTGACAGAACCAAGAAAAGAACCTTCAAGCATAAAGAAAATTAAAGCATTTAAATATAAGCAGGATTTCCTTCCAACCGCTGTCGCGAAACAGTTTGAGGGGAGGCAGATGAACCGGGTGCGTCCACGAAGAGGGACCACCCCCTCCCCCCAGCGGAAACATGGCCCACCTCCTCTGGAGGATAAAGGCCACCTCCCAAGGAGGACTCCTTGCCAAGAGGACAAACAACATCTTTACCCTAGAACCCACAAAAATCCTGACCTTTGTATTGGATAAGGTCTGCTAAGAGAGTTTTAAACTCAGTAGGGAGGCACAATAGACCAGGATTGGTCGCGGTACGCTATTTTCCAAACATTAAATAATAAATAGAGTCGGGGATGTTTTCCTCCGTCTGTTACATACATTTGCACAAACTTAATATACTCTGTGTTCTTATGGTACAGAGTATAGATAATTACATCTCAAAGCTCTAGATAATTTACGGGGTTAGCTCAAGTTCAGGTCTCTATCTAAGGTATATCATAAAGATACGACAATTTGAGATCATTATTTAGCTACGTAGCAGGCCAGGGTGCCCACAAGTTTGCGGACAGCTTTCAAACTGTTTAGTAGCGGGTAACGCAAGGAATGTGAAACCAGCGCTTACCGAATAACCCCTCTGAAGAAAAGAAGAACTCAATTAGAGCTATGACGTCCTCAATGCCGACCAGTAGCGCATCCGCATCCACCGCAGGAGTGGAGAATCTAACGTTTGGTTTAATCGACTATGTGGTCTTTACATTAATGCTATGTGCTTCAGCTGCGATTGGAATATATTTTGGATTCTTTTCCAAGGCCAAGAATACCACCGAAGAGTATTTGCGAGGTGGAAAGAAAATGCAGATGTGGCCAATAGCCATTTCATTGGTAGCCAGGTGCGTATTTCGGTGAAAATTGGATTAAGTTGGCTGATGGCGCCACAGCATTTACGCATCTTTATCTTCATCATCCATGGGACTTCGTCAGAGTCTTATCAATTAAATAAGTGTACTTGAAGTTTTTGAAGCCGAACTTTATAAATTTGTCACGGGGGTTCCTCGTGTGGATCTGATAATAATATTTTAGGATTTTATTTGGAACCTGCTGATTCTTTGAGTTTGTTCCTTAACTTGTACAGAATGGAACACAATTACACAAAAATATAGATTTTTCATCAAGAGATAGGAGGTTTTTAAATTTTTGGGCCCAGTGAAATTGTAGAATATATATGTATGAATGGGGAATCGCGCAACATTCTATTATTTGATTTTCTTTTTAATCTTTTCTAGTCAACTGTCTGGTATAGCCATAATGTCCATGCCAGCCGAGACCTATACCTATGGAATTAACTTTATATTTGTAGTTCTTTCCATGATGGCGGTTGTACCCATATTGATCTATATAATTGTTCCCGTTTTCTACGAAAATAATGTCTCCAATTGCTATGAGGTATGTAAAAAACTTGTAACCAAATCATTCGCCTACTGAACCCCATTCTAAATTTGTACAGTATCTGGAAATGCGTTTCAATAAATCTACTCGAAAACTGGTCACTCTCTTGTTTGTGATGAACTCATTTCTTATGCTGCCCGTTTATATGTTTGTTCCAGCGATGGCCTTCTCACAAGGTAAAATGGAAATCAATTATTAATTAAATTTATTCAGTAAAATGTTTTTTTTTATATATGTATGTAGTGACTGGATTCAACATTCACCTGATAAACATAATGGTCTCCTCCATTTGTATCTTCTACACCATGCTGGGTGGCATCAAGGCGGTGGTCTGGACAGATGTGGTACAGGGTGGCATAATGCTATTTTCTGTGGTTATGGTCGGTGTGTTGGGCACTATGCGCACTGGCGGATTGGGCACTGTGCTGGAGCTTGCCTCTGAAGGTGATCGTTTCAACTTTGAGTAAGTGTACCGCAATGTAAAGGAGTATCTAGGTACCTTTGAATTCAAGTTCAATCTACATGAGTATTTTCATAAGAATCTTTGAGGCTCCAATTATATTATAATTTGCATAGCTTTTTGTGCGGCTCAGCAAAACAAAACAATAATATTCGATTACAGCTTTATAAACTTGCGCATCACAAAAGATAGCAAACTTTCCATATGCATATGAGCGCTGAATTGAAATTAATTGTCGGTTTTCCCCCAAGTTTTTTTACATTTTTAAATAGGTCTTAAATAATCTTTTTAAACCAAATTCATTTTAATGAACGCTGCTTTGAATAACGTTTTAGAAAAACTAAACACAAAGGTCAGGAGATTAACTGGTTATATATAATTTTCCGTGTTGATAAAAACTTCGTTACTTTTCTGAAAAGATAAAATAAAACAAGTGAGAAAGTCGGTCAAGCCCGACTATAATATACTCTGTACCTAGAGTGGGAGCTGAATGCAGTGCTGCTGCTGCGCTCATTTCTAAGATTCTCTCTCTCTCTCTCTCTCTCTCTCTAGCTCCCTCTCTCTCTCTCTCTCTTTCTAACATTGTGCGGCGTTGGTTAAGAACGGGTGGGAGGGAGGTGGCGGGGGTGATTCACTTATTTGCTCATTTCTTCGGCAAATCGATACATATTGCTAATGACTAACTATCTCTAGAAGGAACAAATCATCTATATACAGGAGATATGACTTTTTTCAAAATTGCGGGTACGGGAGGGAAAATAAACTTGATCTGCCTGCTAGTATAAGAAGCATTTGTCTCATACATGTCAAACCTTTATCTCTTACCATTTCTGAGATCTGTTTATTCATACGGACGGACGGACGGACGGACGGACAGACGAACGGACAGACGAACATGACTATATCGGCTCGGCTGTTGATGCTGATCAAGAATGTATATATTCTATAGGGTCGGAAATGATTCCTTCTCCCCTTTTGCACAAACTTAATATACTCTATGTACCTTCGGTACAGAGTATAAGAAGTAAGACCGTTGCAGTCGAGTTTCCCGACTTCAAAATACCCTGTACAATTGACAAACACACACACATACAAAAACTCACACATAAAGATAAACAACCGTATAAATACCCAGTCGGACTTGGATGCATGACAGAAGTTCATATTTCATGCCGACTTGGCACGTCAAAAGGCATGCCAAAACCTGAAGGTTCCGTTTCGTTTGTCTTAAGAAACGCCGAGAAACTCAGGGGTTGTTGTTGTTTCATGCCAAAAAATTATGTAGTGACTATTTTCCTGAAATTCCATGCCACCAAATGTACTTATTTTGGTAAGCACATGCTGCAAAGTCCGACTGGGAATGCGTGGGGGGGAGGGTTGAATAAGTTTGGTGTTTTTGCTCCGATCTCATTGTGCTTTTCAGAATATATAGATTTACGGCCTAAGATAATATATATTAAGCCACGATGTTATAACATTAAAATTGTGAATTGAAACAAACTTAATCTGCGTACGGTATATGTACACCTATGTGCATGCAAAAATTTGTATCTCTATCTCTTATAGTCTCTGAGATCGACGCGTTCATACAGACAGACGCTCGGACAGACGGACACGGCTAAATCGACTCGGCTGTTGATGCTGATCAAGAATATATATACTTTATAGGGTCGGAAATGTTTCCTTCTCCCTGTTACATACATTTGCACAACTTCATGATCCTCTTTTACCCAATTTCAATGGGTACAGTAGGTATAAAAAGAAAAGATGTTTTTGAGTTATATGTATAGCATATTCAGCCGCCTCCTGTATTTTTGCGTAGAGGGTAAGGTATGAGACTGAAATTCAAACAGACCTTGGTTCAAGTCTCAGTAGATACATTTTTCTTTTTTTTCTGTAAAGATCTTTGCATAACATGGCACAAAAAAATCAGTAAATTTGATAGAAAAGCTATTAAAAATCCAAAATCAGATATTTTAAGGTTTGATGGAGGGCATCATACATGTCAAAAGGGACAATGATTTAAAGTTTTCAATTTCCCCTAAAATTTCAATACTTGATTTTTGATAAATTATCTTTAAGATATACTGCATTTTTTGAGCCATGTTATTGTTTAAGGGGGGAGGGGGGAAATTTGGCAATCTGAAACAAACTTGATCTCCGTACGGTATTCCTATGTACATGCAAAAATTTGTGTCTTTATCTCTTATACAGGGTTGTCCATATTCGACGGACCCATCTGGCAACGCCATAAATTTTGACAGAGATGTCAGATCGCTTAATGACATACCGCGTTTGAAGCGTCAGTCCAAGCAGATTTTTACCATGGAACAATACACGCCACGCGAGCGCTCTGAAATAGTTGAAATTTACATTCAACAGAACAAGTCAATTGTGAAAACTCAACGTGCTTTTAAAAAATAAAAAATGTATTAAAAAAATGTATGAATGGGACCGTAAATAAGCAAAATTGCCGTATTTACGCCACTGAAAATCCTCAGGAGATTCAAGAAGTGCCTCTTCATGACGAAAAAGTCAGAGTTTGGTGCGGCGTTAGTGCGAAAACGGTCATTGGGCCGTTTTTCTTCCAAAATGAAAATGGCCATGCTGTTACCATCAACCAGGAGCGTTATCGCGACATGATGACCAATTTTGTGATGCCAATTATTCGTCGAAAGCGTATGAGGCAGTTCTGGTTTCAACAAGACGGCGCTCCACCGCACACAAGTCGCATAACAATCGATTTTCTGAAGAAATTGTTGAAATTGTTGTCTGAAGAAATTGTTGTTGTCAAAATCGATGGAAAATGCTGCAAAAAGGGCACAATACGCCATCAACGCCAGAGGCGGCCATTTGAGAGATATCATATTCAAAAATTGATGTAACAAATCTACTTGGAACAAATTAAATGATTAAGATTGCCAACCGCCAAATATTTATTTTTTTCTTTGATTTTTTAAAAAAAACATGGGTCCGTCGAATATGGGCAACCCTGTAGTCTCTGAGATCGACGCGTTCACACACACAGACGGACGGACAGACAGACATGACTAAATCGACTCTGCTGTTGATGCTGATCAAGAATATTTATACTTTACAGGGTCGGAAATGTTTTCTTCTCCATGTTACATACATTTGCACAACTTCATGATCCCCTTGCAGAGGCGTAGATAGCTTTTTGCAATGGGGGTTGATGAAGTCTAAATTTTGAACATATTTTTGGGTTTTTAGAATTTTATTTAAAGTTATCGGGAAAAGTCTAGCTGTAATGTTCCGGTTTTCTCTAAAGTAAATTCGAATTTTTTACATGTTCTCTTTTCTATTAAACATCCAAGCAAATCCATATTTTACCTTTAGTTTCTAACTTCTCTCCGATTAACCCAATCAATTTGATACAACAGCACATTTAAAAACTTTGAATTCGACAATTTTTTTTGACAGTGAAAACCTGCGTTCTCTCCGAAAACTATAAAAATACAAACAGTCCCCCCCGAAATATTTAAAAATCTTGAGGCAAAATAATTGGGAAGGGTCAATATTAATTTTTCTTTTTTTTCAAAAAAAAAAAAAAAATTTTTTTACAATTTTTAAATTTTTATTCTCTTGTTTTTTTTCTTTTTTTTTTTATTTCTTTTCACCGTCCACTATAAAATAAAAATTATTAATATTTTTTTTTTTTTTGGGTTTTTATTTTTTTTTTTTTTTTTTTTTTTTTTTTTTTTGGGGGTTTTTAAAAAAATTTAAAAAAATTTTTAATTAATTTTTTTAATAAATTTAATTTTTTTTTTTTTTTTGTATAAATTTTTTATATTTTATAATTTTTTTTTTTTTTTTTTTTTTTTATTATATATAATATTTTTGAAATTTTATTATTAAAATATTTTATTTTTTTTTTATTTTTTATATACATATAGTGATAAGACATTGGAGTGTGATCATCAGGCTGGAGCAAACACCGTTATAGTTAGAAATTTCAAAATTTCACAATAGCTTCCTATAGTGATCGGACATTGTACTAAGAAAGCATTTCCTCAACGCAGCACCCATTGCTCTCCAAAACGAAAAAAACGTTTAAATGCTGAAAATATTTACTAGAAGTGTGTTTTCTTGATATCGATGAATAACAAAAAATTTTAGTTGTTTAAAAATACAATTTGAAAACAAAAAAAAAAAAAAAAAATTCTCGCTTGCGTCAGGCCATGATTCGAACCCACGACTGCTGACATGGGCGGCTGACTCTCTACCCTCTCGCCACGCTGGCCATTTCCAATTGCGTGGCAGAACATTTATAATTATGATGCCTGCAGACAGCAAATAATTTTTTGTTTTGTTTTTTTTTAATAAGGCATTATCTATTATAAAGATAAAGATGCTCAAATAAATGCTGAATTGTTTGAAAGGAATTTTAAAATCTCTCTACTAGCGATAGCCCTTGCTTCCTCCCAGGGGCCGAAAACATTTCGCTATTCACATGTACACGACCCGAGCGCTTGCCGAAGCTGAGACCAAAAGAGCAGAAAGGCGTCATTCGCTCGACAGAGTTCGAAGCGATTACGTCGAAGCAGATTCACGGAGCTTTATTTTCGCCCACTTATACACTCTCACATTTTGGCCTCGCTCTCGCTGGCCATCGCTGTTTTAGATTTTTACGCTCTCAACTTTGTGTGAGCGGAGAGAGCGCGATTTTCGGCGCCACCAAAAAAAAACAGCTGCATATTGCAAAACCATTGTATGGGCGTTCGGCATCTTAGAGATTATATTGGACTTTGCCAATACTCTCTCACTTTTTTGGCCTCGCTCTATATCTATAAAAGAAGAGTGTACTGACTGACTGACTGACTGATTCACTGACTCATTGGCAATCATCGCACAGCCTAAACGGTAAGAGATAGGAGTTCTGTTAGTGGTGAAGGTGCGTAATAAGACGGAGCCCACGAGGAAAATGGACGGAGAATTCTGCATTCAAAAAACTATTTTTTCGTTCTTCCTCGGTTTGTAAGGATGGAATACGAAATAGTTTGAAATATGATTTTCTGATGTTGGAAAATTTGACCCAAAGGTCGCAAAATTCAGCATAAAAACTATTTTTCATACGATTGGCTTGAAACTCGGTTTGTAAGGACAGAATACGAAATAATTTAAAATGTGATTTTTCAATGTCGGAAAATCCGCTCCCAGGAGTGAAATGACGGGAAAATTCTGCATGAAATGTATCTATTTCTCATCCGGTCGGCTAAAAATTCGGTTTGTAAAGATATAATACGAATTTATTTGAAATGTGACTTTCCAATGTCGGTAAATTTGACCCGATGGTCGGAAAATTTCCGGAAAATTCATCCGATTGCCTTGAAGCTCGGTTTCAATGAATGAAATTTAAAATATGATTTTCCAATGTCGGAAAATCTGATCTCCGCGAGTGAAAATGCACAGAAAATGCATGCAAAAGAACGTTTATTCATCCGATTGGCTTAAAACTCGGTTTGGAACGATAAAATACGAATTAATTTGAAGCATGATTTTCCAATGACGGAAATTCCGCCCCAGGCAAATTCCAAGAAAATTCTACAGGGAAAATAACTATTTTTAATCCGATTGACTTGAGACTCGGTTCGTAAGAATCAAATGCGAAATAATTTAAAGTGTGATTTTCCAATGATGGGTAATCCGACCGCGGGAGTAAAAATGTCCGGAAAATTCCTGATGCAAAATATACATTTTTTATCTGATGGACTTAAAACTCGGGACAGGGAAGATGTTGGGAAGTGGATGGGATATGGGCGGGATGTTAGTGGTAGTTAGGTGGTACGTGGGTGGGATTGCCGTTTTTTTGAAGTGGGTGGTAATAAGAATGGGTGAATGGGAAGTGGGTGGGATGAGGGCGGTAAGTGGTTGTGATTTGGGTGGGATGGGGAAAGAATGTGGGCTGATATTAGTTCTATACTGTCAAAGGCGCAGCGAAGCGCGAGGTTATGTGCTTAAAAAATTAAGTCAAGTTTTTTTTTTTTTTATCTTCGGATTTGGAACTCAATGGGGGGGATTGGTCATGTTAATCCCCCCTATCTACGCCACTGTCCCCTTGAAAATGGGTACAGGGTATAAAAACACAGTCCACCACAAAAACAAATAAAACGAGAGCGTAAGCGTAAAAGTTGGCCCTGCCCGCCTTCGATATACCGCTTTTGCCTTCCTTAATGTTAATTAAATGAGCACCAACATTGTTGTTAGCTTTATTATATAATGTTAGTAGACAGCGCATGTTGCATATAAGGAAAAGCCGAAAAGTAGGCTCTAATTTTTTGATAATTAACAGGCACCGATCCCAAATATAAGACAAAAGATGATACTCTTTTAATGTTCTTCCAAAAACCATTTGAAAACTTAATACTCTGTGTTATAGCTTCCGACTTGATCCTCGCATACGTATGACCTTCTGGAGCGGTTTGACTGGCGGTGTTTTTATGTGGACAGGACATATTGGCCTTAATCAGAGCTGTGTTCAGCGCATTGTCTCCCTTCCTTCATTTAACCATGCCAAAAAGTAAGTAAAGGTTACAAATGTAATATGAATGTGCTCCAACTGTTTGACCATATTTCTCCCAATAGATCTCTTATTATAGCGGGCCTTGGCTTCCTGATTATATGTTCCTTCAATGCCTTAACCGGCATCATCATGTTTGCTCGCTACTTTGGATGCGATCCCTTATTGGCTGGTGTAGGTTCTTCTTTTAGATGGTTATGAGAAGCGTGACAATTATTATGAATTTGTATACTCTCCCACAGCTGGTTAGCAAACCTGATAGAATGATGCCCTTCTTTGTGCAGGACATAATGGGGCACTTGACTGGAATGCCGGGACTGTTTATCTCCTGCGTCTTTAGTGCGGCACTTAGCTCACTTTCAGCCAACCTCAATTCACTGGCTGGAGTTGTCTACTTTGACTACATCAAGCCCTATATAAGACACACAGAGGCTCGGGCCAATTGGACCATGAAATTAGTCATCATTGGGATGGGAGGATATTGCATATTGGGTGGATTTCTAGTACAGAATTTTAAATCTATTTTGCAGACAGTGGTAACCATTACGGGATTCCATACGGGTGCCGTTGTGGGCGTATTTCTGCTGGGCATGTTTGTGCCTCGTTGCAATGGCAAGGTGGCAGTCACCAGCCTTATTTTCAGTGTAATTGGCATGATTTGGATTATAACCAATGGACAGATGAACTTCAAATCTGGACTCATCAAATACGAAGTTCTGCCGAATTCCTTGGATCAGTGCGAAGCACGCGGTCTGCATATGATTGCAAACGCCATGTACGCCAAATGATTTGTTCACTTTAAATTGTCGCGTGGCTAACTCTTTTTTATTTCTTAGTAATCAAAGCGACGCTGCCATCCCACCCACTACTGCGAGTCCAAACATAACCGTTAAAGTCACAACCGCCTTTGATAGCAACCGTGACTTTTCCTTGTATGATATCTCTTTTTACTTGTACAAGGTTGTGGGCCTTTTTCTGGTATTCCTGTGGGCAGTGCCCATGAGCTATATCTGGCGCCCAGATAAAGACCAAAAGCATAATCCGAAACTGTTCTCACCTTTTGTGCGTAAATTTTTAACACTAACAGAAGCTGTACATGAAATGGAAGAACTGCCATTAAAAGGGTCCAAGGAAATGACAGAACATAAAATCATGATAAGTGAGAAGGGAAATGCTCACTAGTTGTAAAAAATTATTAATTATAAAAGTTTTCGTACTTAAATAAATGAAATGGTGGCAAACACATCAAAAGTTAGCAATTCCCGGAGGACGCTTGAAGGTCTAATAAAAATTTTTTTTTTGGTACTAGAGAGCTGCACGAGTGATTCCGGCATCGTATGATTACAGGTAAAAAGTACTCATTTTTGAGTACAACGATGCGGAGTGGGTAATCAAGTAATCGTTTGTATGATTACGAATATTTTTCATAACCACTGGGGTATTTTCCGAATAATACTCTTTCCGTCTTACAAATTTAATCGTAGTGAGGCAAGTATTTTAATTATTGCGAGGTTTGTTCAAAAAGAATCGCGAATTTTGTGTTTTTTAAAAATTATATATTTATTCATTATGTGCCCCTTGGGATTTAAATGGTAATAAAACCGTTAAATACGATCACACAAACAACATGATTATGACAATACTGAACCGCGATAAACACATGGATGATCAATGCTAAAGAACATAGCCAAGATCATAATCAATGTTTCAAACCACTTTCCGTGACTGACAAATCATTAAATCGCGAAAAATACCATAGAGGATTTAAATGGTAAGAAAGCCAAATTAAATTTACTCCCAGTCAAGTGGAAAATCAAGCCAGGATCAATGCATAAACGCAATTTGCAGATGGGGGATCTCCATCGTAATAAAACCGCTAAATTCTTAAGAAACTGATTTTCAAGGCCACAAATAATCACACAAAACTACATTACCACGATTATGACAATAAAGATATAATTTTTATTAAATAAATTAAATATAATTTATATAGTACAAAAAGAATCAGGAAGATTTGGGTGATGTTTGTAATACTCAGTATACTGTTTTTTGTATAATAATAATTAATATTAACAAGTGAGTCGTGTAATCTGTATAATGTTTTGCAGTGCCTTTTAAGTAGAGTCGTTTTCATGAGAATGTAGGAATAATATGGCATCCACATTTTCGCCTTTTAAGTTGGTCCTGCCAAAGACATTAGAATATGAAGATAAGTAACGCCATACGATTTTTTTGCACAAAATTTTTCGGGGCTGGCTTTTCAACTGGCTTTTGGTACTCTTGAAATTAAGTGTGCTGACGTATTCTCAAGCATTACTCAAGCAAGTGCATTCTATTTTTAGACTTTTACGCTCTCAACTTTGTGTGATCGGAGAGAGCGCGATTTTCGTCGCCACCAAAAAATAGCTGCATAGTGCAAAACCAATATATGGCCGTTCGGCATCTTAAAGATTATATTGGTCTTTGGTCCTGCCGTCTTCCAACACTCGGCTTGCCGAAGTGAAACATCTTTCGCTGGACGCGCTGGATGCTAGGATGCATAAAATGCGCATATTTATTAAAATACTTCAATTTTGTCTACTACCCACCTGATTTTATTTTATTCACTATATCCATTGCGGTTATTGATTATGATAATTTAGAAAATTTCTCAAGACACGCAAACACGACACGCACCGTACGCCTTGAACAATAAAATGGTTTTTAAAGAAACTGATTGTTTAAAACGAACGAGAAAAACAAAACTCAGAAAGCAAAGCCTATATAACCGAATAAAACATTGAAGAATAAATCAGACGATGCTACGATGTCACTTTGCCTAATTTTATTAAAAGTAATCATACTCATTTGTAATCGTACTCGGCGAGTAGTAACATGTTAATTTTTTACTTACTCGTTCAGCTCTCTAGTAATCATACTCATTTGTAATCATTAGACAGCGGATTTTGCATATTTTAAAACAGATTTTAATCCTAGTAGGCAGTAAATAACTATTGGGAAGTAAATTTTTAAACAAATTTGTTGTCATTTTGGGTACTCCATTTTGACCTACTGGGACTAAAAATCTGTTTTAAAATATGCAAAATTCGCTGTCTAGTAATCATACTCGGCGAGTAATAACATGTTACTTTTTTACTTACTCGTGCAGCTCTCTAGTAGGTACATAATCAAAAGTGGAACAAACCGGTTTTAACAAAATATTATCTAGCATTTTCGTATGCTGCTCAGGCAAGCACTGAATCATCCAACGGAACATTTTATTATATGTAGGAGCTATATCTGTTGGCGGATGGGGTAAAAAACCCCACTTGAGGGTTGGTTTTTGATTTGTGCTAGGACAGCTTTTCATTATACACTTGAAAAGTGTATTATAATTTTGCCCAGAAGTGTGCAACGCATAGAAGGAATCATCTCCGACCACATAAAGTATATATATTCTTGATCAGCATGACGAGCTGAGTCGATTAAGCTTTGTCCGTCCGTCTGTCCGTCTGTCCGTCTGTCTGTTTCTACGCGAACTAGTCCCTCAGTTTTGGAGCTATCGAGCTGAAACTTTGCACATAGTCTTCTTTTTACTGCACGCTGCTAATATGTCGGAACCGACCGGATCGGATGACTACTTCTTGTAGCTGCCATACAAATGTTCGTTCGAAAAATGGATTTTAGTAAGAAAAACTGTTTTGTTCTCAATATTACTGCTCTCAAACACGGTCATGGGTAATATGTAATGTTTTTAAGTTATTTTCGATTGGGGGGGGGACTTGGGTTTTTTTTTTATAGCTTTGCCTTTCTCGAAGTTTGTCACAAAAATCTCTATAAATAATAAAAAATTAAATGGGGAACGTCGCAACCCAATAAAAAAATTTTAAATTTTATAATTTTTAATGTTTTAAAGGGTTTTAAATTTGTTGGTTTTTTTGATTGTTTTTTTAATTTTTTTTTTTTTCCAAAAAATTTTTAAATTATATAATCCAACCAAATTCCAACCCAAAACCAATTCTCGGTGGAATGTTGTCAAATTTATGGGCGAAAAGTTGCCAGCGATTTGTTCCAAACTCATTTTCAAAGTTACACATACGGAGGTGTCACAGAAATCTCTTCACCAAATTCCAACCCAAAACCACTTCTTTTCTCTTTCGGTTGGTTTCAAATCTCTCGTGTTTTGTCGGGAGATTTAGCTAAATTCACCACCCAAACAATTTTGACAAGCAAAACTAATTTTGGAACTGTAAACAAAATTATTTTTCTGGATAGGTTGCATAAAATGAATAAACAATTTAATTAGTTTAAACATTGAAATTTGCGTTTCAATAATTATTAGGAAAAACAACCAAAGTCTTTCATGTTAATCGAAACCAACCACATCAGTGGCGCCGTTTAGCGATTGTGGCTCCATCTGGTCGGCAGCCAGCGCATTAAGGGCTGGAGAGTTACACTTCATGTTTGGCTCCAAAAAATATTTAAATTTTTAATTTTATTTATGAAAAATGTAAATAAAATTTGAACTATAATTTAAAAAATGCATCATAAAATATTTACCACAATCAAAAAATTTCAGTTTAACATCAAATTAACCCATAACTTAAATTAGGGAAATTTTTTTACGAGAGATGCAGACCTGTTTTTTTGCGACTGAACTTTAATTGGAACAGCTTCTGTTCTAACTAGATTTTCAAATAAGAAAATGAAATCTCTTGAAGTTCTGTGACACCGACGAATTTTTTCGAGCGATTTGCAAACCAACCGAGGTCAAAATTTAAATTTTTACCAAATAATTTTTTTTAAAATTACCTCATACAAAAATAGACTTTCAAATTTTGGAAAATCAATCCCCAAAGTCGGAAAATTTACGGAAAACTGTTGTATGAAACTGTTTTGTTTATTATCCGATCAGATTCAAACTCATTTTCAAAGATCTATATGAAAATTCAACAATAACTGTGTACTTATTTTGAGGAAAATCCCACCCGGAAAAGTCGGAAAAGGGTCGGAAAAGTTTCTATGGTAAAAAATTTTTCTCATCCGATTGACTTGAAACTTGGTTTGCAAGAATAGTACGAACAATAATTCGACACATATTTTCGCGATATTGTAAAACCCGCCCACGAGGAAAATGGCCGGAAAATTCTGCATGCAAAACCTATTTTTCATCCGATTGACTTCAAACTCGGTTTGTGAGTATAGTAAGTGAAATAAATGAGATGTGATTTTCCGATGTTGGAACATTTTACCCAACGGTCGGAAAATTCCTGGAAAACTCTGCATTCAAAAAACTATTTTTCATCAGATTGACTTGAAACTCGGTTTGTAGGATAGATTACGAAATAATTTGTAATTGCATTTTCCGATGTTGGAAATACCGCGGGAAGTGGGAGAATAGTGGGCGGAACTGGGCGGGAGTGGGGAGGGATGTGGGTGAGAAGTGGGTGTGAAGTGCGTGCGAATCGGAAGGGAAGTGGGTGGGATGTTGTGTTATGAGAATTGGGGATGTGGGTGGGAGGTGATTGGGAAGTGGGCACGAAGAGGGTGGGAATGGGAAGGGATGTGGGTGAGAAGTGGGTGGGAAGTGGGTATGAAGTGGGTGAAGTAGGTGGGAAGTGGGAGGAATGTAGGTGAGAAGTGGGTGCGATGTGGGCGGTAAGTGGGTGGGTGGGAGGTGGGTGGGCAGTGGACGCGAAGTGGGTGGGAAGTGGGGGGAATGTAAAAAGTGGTAGTGGTAAAAAATGGGTAGGATGTTTGTGTGATGTAGGTGGGAAGTGGATGGGATGTGGGCGGGAAGTGGGCGGGAGGTGAAAGTGATGTGGGTGGGATGTGGGTGGGAAATGGGCGGTATGTGGGTGGGATTTGAGTGGGAATTGGGTGTGGGTGGGTGGGATGGAGTTGGGAGTTGGAGGAAAACCCATCAGCAAAGTTCGATTTCTGGGGTCTACGGTGTATTATTATATCTAATATTGTTTTGTTCTATTTCGTTTAATTTACTGTTCCAGAAACGGCTTGACCGATTTCAATGACATTTATTTTTGTATACTAGCATATAACTCGTCGCGGTTCGCTGCGCCCCCCACAGTATAAAAGTAGTATCAGCCCACAACCGACCCACTTCCTGCCCACTTCCGGCCTACTTCCCGCCCACTTCCCGCCTACATTCACCCACCCCCATTCCACCCTTTTACCTAAAACATCCCATCCCCATCCCACCCACTTACCAAGTTGGTAATACCAACCCCCTTCACATCCACCTACCAACCACATTCCCCTCCCACCCACATCCCATGCACTTCCCACCCGTTTTTAAAAACTTACCACGTCATGCCCACCCAATCCCCCATTGAAAAAAATATCATTCCATTCCGGGATTTCCGGGATCAATTCATGCCGAAAGGGTACTAAAAATGTGTTGATCCCGGAAAGGCAGAAATTAATCCGTTCGGGATTAATTTTTAAAGACTTTTAAAAAAATTGTTTTTATGAAGGAGGAGAGGAGGGGAGGATATAGAAACACCGACCGACCACCGACCACAAACACACACCAGCCACTTGAATATAAACTGTAATTAATTTTAAGATAACATTAAAAAACTTTTTTCTTACTTACCTTACTGGGACTTGAGCCTTGGACCTCCGATGACTAAACAACACACGGAAGACGTCACGTTAGACAACTCGACTATTAGCACTAAGCAATACGTGGTGTCGAAAACGTATTTAAGAATGTACTCATGGAATTCTGTTGGCATTTTTCTGCTTTGAGAGTAACAACTGCCGTGGTAGAGTGGACTACACATTCGCTTACAAGCGTGGAGGCCGAGGATCAAGTCCCAGTAGGAGCGTAGTGTTATATATTTTTATACCCTTGGAGAGGGGACTATTGAAATTGTCCAGATGTTTGTAACGCATGGAAGGAAGCATCTCTGACCACATAAAGTATATATATTCTTGATCAGCATGACGAGCTAAGTTGATATAGCCATGACCGTCTGTCCGTCCGTCTGTTTCTATGCTATCTCCTCCGTCAGTCTTAAAGCTATCATAACCAAACTTTGCACGACGTCTTTACAAATACGCTGCACATTTGTCGAAACCGGCCGGATCGGATGACTATAGCGGATGTCTGCCATAGAAACGATCGATTCAAAAACTAGTTTTAGTGAGAAAATCTTTAATTTTAATGCAAACGTCATTATTAAACCTCGTAGTTATAAGTTTTCTATGCAGTTTCATAATTTCACCTAGTTTGATAGAAAAACGACAACAATGCCGTTTAAATGACATAGAAAAGATAGGTCTAAAAAAATATTTTACTAATCTTAGTGCTTTTAGAGTTTTGTCATTGTTTGGGATCTGACTTGTAACTCATGTAATTTACTTGCATACTTTCTTTCTCTTATTTTTAAAACAGAAATAAACTTCCAGCGATCACCTAATTGCAAGGGTATTTTAACTTCGGTGGAGCCGAATTAGCTTTCCTCTATTATCTTTCCAGATATGAATTTTATCTGTTTCAACATAATTTTGGAGAATTTGACCAAAATCGGATGATTATATCGTAAAGCCATATAACAAACTGGCAGCATAGGGTATATAAACTTCGGTAGAGCCGAAGTTAGCTTCCCTCTATTTTTATACCCTTGCAAAGGGTATTATAATTTTGCCCAGAAGTTTGCAACGCATAGAAATATTCATTTCCGACCCTATAAACTATATATATTCTTGATCAGGACGACGAGCTGAGTCGATTGAGCTTTGTCCGTCCGTCTGTCTGTCCGTCTGTCTGTTTCTACGCGAACTAGTCTCTCAGTTTTAAAGCTATCGAGCTGAAATTTTGCACAGAGTCTTCTTTTTACTGCACACTGCTAATATGTCGGAACCGACCGGATCGGATGACTATATCTTATAGCTGCCATAGGAACTATCGGTTGAAAAGTGGGTCTTTGTGAGAAAAACTTTTTTGTTTTTAATGTTAACGGCTCCCACTTCAGCAATTATTAATACTTTACGCTTTCACATAGATTAGGAAGTTTTTGTCAAAATCGGATGACAATATAAGATATTGATAGCTGTCATTGGAACTATCGGTCGAAAAGTGGGTTTTAATGAGAAAAACTTTTTTGTTTTTAATGTTAACGTGTCTCACATCACCGATTATTAATATTAAACGCTTTTATACAGATTTGGAAGTTTTGGTCAAAATCGGATGACTATATCTTATAGCTGTCATAGGAACTAGCGGTCGAAAAGTGGGTTTTATTTAGAAAAATTGTTTGTTTTTATGCTGGCGTTCTTAAGCTCTGATGTATTAAAACATTTGCAAGGGTATAAAAACTTCGGCAAAGACGAAGTTAGCTTGGCCTTCTCGTTTTTATTTGAGACAGTTTATGCTCAGAATCAAATCATCCAGTAATTTGTTTGGGTCTTTGCTTGTCCGGAAGAAGCGGAACACTGCAGATTGAAAATGCAATTCCCATCTGGTTTAAAACTAATTTTATTTCCTTGATCAAAACATGATGAGTTTTGTATATGTTTTGCCGACATATGCTCACGAATTGCTGTCCGATTCATCACGACACATCGAGTTTTTTAAATCTGGCAGCTCTTTAGGCATTTTTAATCAACGAGAGACTTCTGCAAATTACGCTTCGTTAGGCTTACGATTAGACACAATATCGATTAAAGTTTGCATAAAAGAGATGCCACATAGTTTGTAAAAGTCAAGTTGAATTTGTATAAAATAAATTTTTACATTCAACCAAATTAGTATAAAAAGTCCAGATTTCCGGATAGGGAACTTAAACGAGAAGGCCAAGCTAACTTCGTCTGTGCCGAAGTTTTTCTACCCTTGCAAATGTTTTAATATCTTAGAGTTTCAGAACGTCAGCATTAAAATTAAAAATTTTTCTAAATAAAACCCATTTTCTGACCGATGGTTCCTATGGCAGCTATGAAATATAGTCATCCACTTTTGACCAAAACTTACAAATCTGTGTGAAAGCATCTAATATGAATAAACGCTGAGTTGGGAGTCGTGAACATTGAAAGACAAAAAAAGTTTTTCTCACTAAAACCCATTTTTCGACCGATAGTTCCTATGGCAGCTATAATATATAGTCGTCCGATTTTGACCAAGACTTCAAAATCTGTGTAAAAGCGTATAATATTAATAATCGCTGAAGTGAGACACGATACAAACACGAAACAAAAAGTTTTTCTCTCTAAAACCTCCTTTTCGAACGATAGTTCCTATGACAGCTATAAGATATAGTCATCCGATTTTGACAAAAACTTCCAGATCTATGTGAAAGCGTATACTATTAAGAATCGCTGAAGTGGAAGACGTTAACATTAAAACCAAAGTTTTTTCACAAAGACCCACTTTTCACTATTCAAAAGATTAGCAGTGAGAAGTTAAACAGCAGAAAATTTCAGCTCGATAGCTTTAAATACAAACGAGTTTTTCGTAAAGAAAAAAAAAAAAAAAAAAAAAAAAAAAAAAAACGGACAGACAACCTCCGTCTATGTTCAACCCTCAGCTCGTCACCCTGATCAAGAAAATATAGTTAAAAAGGAAATATTTTATATTTTTGTTAAAATTTATTAAGCTTTATTCTTAATAAATTTTAAACATATAATCTACCTTATGTATTCATGGTTGTGTAAATCACTCATATCATAGTTTTCAATGTGTTATATTTAAAATTAAGTTTGAAGCTAATCAGCAGAAAATTTACCCCACCAATTTTCACACAAGTAGAACAATCTTCAACATGCATAAAATATTAAAATTTCTTATTTCTTAACGTCTAATAAATCATAGTTATTTAATTATTTTATATATATATATATACTTGTTTCATATAATAAATAAAATATAATATGTATGTATATGAACATTGCATATACACGAGCCCACCGCCAAACAAAGCAAATAACACTTTTTCCTGACACTTGAAGTGTTTTGCTCATTTGCAGACAGTTGTTTCCTGAGCTCTAAAGTGTCTCTCTCAGTTATCATTGGCGGACAGACTCGTTTGTTTTGCTCAAGCGAACTGACGAAACAGAAAACACAAGAGCGGGTCAGAAAAGTGTTCGGCTCAGTGAGAGAGCGTGTGCGCTTTGATTGTTTCTGTTTTTATGTGAGACTGAACGCATGGAAAAAAGTGTTGAGGGTTATTTGCGAGCTATGCTTTTGGGACCATCTTCGCGCACACCTTGCGCATGTTCAAATGCTCCGTCACAATGTCATGAACCACAGATATTGGTAACTTTAACATCTGGGCAATTAAACGAATACTTTGCGCACACGAGTCACATTGTCGGTGTTTGTCGAAGTCGAAGTCTTCCAGCACTGTCTTCATCGGCGACCTCTTTCCGACCCACAGTGGTTTTTTTTGCCCTTTTTTTTGGCATAAACTCTAGTATTTAAGTTATTGACCCCAAATTTGGTTTATAATCATATTTTACGCCCCAAGGACGCCTTGGAATTTTTCAATTTGGACCAATATTTGATATATAACCGATCTGCCGATTTGCTTTAACTTTGTTGTTTTTTGCGCTATTGAACTGAATTTCAGTTTGTACTCGTATTTAAGCTCTTAATACGACTTACAAAATCTTGTTAGGTTTGGACTACCATTTGATATAGCTGCCATATCACCGATCTGGCCGATATATCCAACTATGCTGTTTTTGATGTTAATGGCCGATTCGGTTTGTTGAAGCTCCTTATACGACTTACAAAATCTTGTTTGGTTTGGACCACTATTTGATTAGCTGCCATAAACTGATTTTTGCTTTAACTTTGTTTTTTACGCTATTGAACTGAAATTCGGTTTGTACTCGTATTTTAAGCTCTTAATACGACTTACAAAATCTTGTTTGGTTTGGACCACTATTTTATATAGCTGCCATATAACCGATCTAGCCGATATGCACCAACTTCGTGGGTTTTAAACATATTGAACTGAAATTCGGTAAGAGCGCGAATTTTAAGCTTCTTTAGCGACTTATCAAATATGTTTCGATCCGGCATACTATTTCATATAGCTGCCATATTGATGATCTGTCCGATTTGCTCCAACTTTGTTGTATTTCACGCTATTACTTTTATTTTTAGCTCTAAATACGACTTAAAAAACTTTTTTGAGTTTGACGCTACCAAACGAAACATTTTTTATCTCTCACTCTCGAGTAACATGTTCAACTTAAGCAGAATTAAGCTGCAAAAAGCCGATTTTCTCGAAAAGTCGCACGTTGTAGCAAGATGTGTTAGTTATTCATTAATATACTAACTTTCGTTAATAACTTTGCATTTAAAACTTTGTGCCACGCTGTGCCATGTACAACTTCTATTCCACGAAACACTGTTACACTGGTTGGGGTCAACCTAAAATTACACACAAACAACACACGGCACAATTGCGCAAAAGCACAGAACAATGACAAACTAGTTATCAAATCTTAATTTAACATACCTAAACTAACAGTTTGCATTTTCACATTTTTTATTTTGCTTCCAATTTTCTGAACAGACGCACTCAAAGATAGCTAATATTTGCTGCCAATTTCACAAAAAATACGTGGCACACAAACAGCTGACTTCAACCGCCCGTCAAAAAATCAGTGTTGCCACAAAGTTTGAATACAGTTTTTTTAAGCTAATATGAGTATGGAAATATTAAAAAACCAGTTAAAATTTGAAATCTGGAAAAAAAATTTTTGGGGTTTATGCCAAAAAAAACCACAGTGCGACCCTCCAAAAAGTCCTAGTGCCACCGAAATACACCACTTCTTGCTAAAGCAACATCTGGGTAAGCCTGCTTGATCACATTAAACCTCTTGCCGGCTTGCACCACTCACAGAAACAGGTCGCGGGAAATTTCCTTTAGTGACTCTCCAGGTGCTCGGATCCAACTGACCACCCGCTCGTTCGTTAGCTAGAAACGCACTCTACCGAATCCAGTCGGTGCGCGCAAGCTCCAAAGTACAGAAGCGGCGGAAGAAACTCAGTCCTATTGCTTTTCGAACAAACCCCGTATAGGCCACTGCATTTACAACGCATAATTTACATTTTATTTTTACCAGCGGTGAGCTCGAAGCAAGCAGTGCTGAGCTCAAGATAATACAAGATAATCAAGAAATCAAGATAATACACAATGTCTACAATTTCTTAAAATCTTGGACGCGGCCATAGTCGCTGCGGGTTAAGCTAGTTTCTTTCAAACGGATTAAACCCTAAATAGCAAATTGTATATTCGCGAGCGAGGAACCCAAAGTCGAGCACTCTTGCAAAATTTGCACTGAAGCTAATTTTAGACCATTTTTAGCATATGCTTGCTATGAGAACCTTCTCTGCCTTGTCTGTGCCTGGTAACCTTTTGAACTTTTTACCAAAGGTACATATAGTGGCCGTCTGTGGCCCAGTGGTTAGTGTGCTGGACTGCTGGGCGGGAGGTTTTGGGTTCGATCCCGCCTCTGAACATCTAATAATAAAAGGTGTTTTCTTTCTTTAGAAAAATAGCTTTTACACATACGGTCACCTTCACCTTCATCTAGCCATGAAAAAGCAAATTCTCAAACTTTGCCGTTCGGATTCGGCGTTAAACTGTAGGTCCCCCTTTCTCTTGTGCGAAAAATTTAAAGCACACACGCCAAGAGATTGAAAGAAGCTTGGCTTGGCCCCGTTGGAGGAGCTGTATAGCCAATTTTACATTAACATATAGTGTATTAAGTTTGTGCAGAAGTATGTTACTGCCAGAAGGATTCATATCCGATCCTATAAAGTGTATACATTCCTGATCAGTATCAACAGTCGAATCGATATAGCAACGTCTGTCTGTCGGTATCAACAAAGTGATCACAGAGATGATTAGAGATAGAGGTTTGACTTGTATTAGACATAAACTTCTTATTCTTATTAACATTTCACTTTCACTTCCCCTGCCCTCGCAATTTGGAAGAAACTTCATATTTCTCATAGTTTTGCCTTTTGCTGCTTATGGCTTTTGTGTGGCTTCTAACTTAAATTGATCAGATATTTTAAAACTTTTGAGGGTACAGAGTAAATTATAGTCGGGCATGACTGACATTTTTATTTGTTTTTAATTATTTTATTATATTCTGTTACTTAAGGTCATTGGCATAGGTCAAGAAACTCATTTGAAACGTTTAAAAAGGCTTGGTGTTGGTTGTGATATATCGCAGATCAAGAAGGCTTACATTAAAATCAAAAAATATTTCGTACTAAACCATTATTCTAGGACTAGAAATCGGAACCGGGGGATAAGCAGGCCGTACGACCACCTTAAAGCTTTTACACATTCAAACAAAGAAGTCAACTGCTCTGACGGTTTCTAGGTGTCTGGTGTGCCGTGATGGAGCCATATTCTGTTCACGACAATTTTGATCCTACGACTAATAAACCATTTCCACTGACAAACATAGTATTTATCCAGTATCCAGTCTCTGAATGTCTGTCTCAAAATGTTTGACAGTCAGTAATCTTAACAGATGGTAGTTAACAGGATTTGTGTTGCATTTTGTCCATCCGAAGAACCACATGCAAAAGAAATACCAAAAGATTTTCGACTATTTCATAATATTAAAGGAAATTTCCAATCCCTGTCAATGAACAGCCAAGTGCAAACGTATGTGAGGATATGTTTTATTACGTTATACGTAGTTCATGCAAGCAAAATAAATCACGCCTTTGATTTACAATGGGTTGGCGGCAGATTGTAGATCCCAAACGTTTACTACGTTTACTACCAGACAAATATCATACACAGATAAGACAATGGAAAATCTCTACTTAAGGAAGAAGCTAGTTAAGATGGTCAGAAGCGTGCTGACGGCCAGCAGATCAACACCCAAACTAAACATCGTATCGGGTTTTTTCAGTCCGACCCATGTAGGACAATATACAATACTTAAGAAGCCGCGCCTTAAGGATCGATATATAAAAAGTTAATCATGACGACTGCTACAGCTAGTCTGGGTGCTTCCATACAATTCAGCCTGATTGACTATATTGTGTTCGGGCTAATGCTTAGCTCATCTGCGGCCATTGGAGTTTACTTTGGGTTCTTTTCAAAGGCCAAGAACACCACCGAGGAGTATCTGAGAGGAGGCAAAAAGATGCAGACCATACCAATTGCTATATCCTTGGTATCCAGGTGAGTATCACGGGCTAGTCGCAATTAACCAGTGCCATTGTCGTCATGTCATTTTATTAAAGACGCAGCTACATTATAGCTTATCTAATCATTGAGAATCTATAAAAGAGGAATTAAGAATCTTAGAATGAATTTCATTTTTCAACAGAAGTCTTGTGAAATAAAGTCAATTACTACACTCGAGCCCCTTTTTGTACCTATTACTCTTAGCGTAAAAAAGGGTATATTTAGTGCAATTGAACAATGTTGACAATCATATCTGTGTTTACTAGATCCGGTTTAAGGAAAATCAGAATTGCTTCAGCAGTTGAAACCAATTGCTAAATGTCAAGTGTAATTAATCCGTCAAGTAACCACAGATATTCTTCCCCCATTTTATATCGATTTGTTTATTTTAAATAAGAATAAACTACGTTTACACGGAAACCGACTCGGATTTCGGAACAGGACCGATTAAGTATTAAGTCGGTCTATAGACCACTTAGATCTCTGAGACTTTAGAGTGGAGGTGCTTAGGCCCTAAGCGCACTCCGCACATGCATTATACTTTTCCGCATAGCTTAAGGCTAAGCGTAGTGCCACAACAACTTCAGATATGTTCTCTTTCTCTCCTATGTCTCTTGCAAATTCAAACGCCATAATATTCACACTTCAGAGTTTGTAGGTAGTAAAGTGTGATTTTTTGAGAGCTATAGGAAAGTTTAAAAAAAAAAAACACATAAAATTCGGAAAAATGCTTGAAATCTTTATTTGAATCGATAGTACGGTCCATGTCATTGAAGATTATTTCATGCGAATGTTGACCGTGACTGCGCCTCAAATGGTCCATCAATTAGTTCAGTTTTGGCATACTCTTTCCAACATTTCAGCCGGTATCTCACGAATAAATGCTTCAATGGTGTCTTCCAATGCGTCAATTGAAGCGGGCTTGTCTGTAAAAACATGATCTTTAACATAGCCCCACAAAAAATAGTCTAAAGGCGTTAAATCGCACGGTCTAGGCGGCCAATTGACCGTTCCCGAACGTGAAATAAAATGTTCACCGAGCTCGCCTCTCAATAAGTCCATTGTTGCGCGTGCTGTGTTGCATGTGGCACCGTCTTGTTGAAACCACATGTCATGCAAGTCAAGCTCTTGCATTTTGGGCAAAAAAAGTTGGGTATCATCTCACGGTAGCGCTCACCATTCACAGTTACGTTACGATTTGCATCATCTTTGAAGAAGTATGGTCCAATGATGCCACCAGCCCATAATTTGCACCAAACTCTGACTTTTTCTGGATGCATTGGTAGCTCTTGCAATGCTTCTAGCTGATATTCACTCCAAAATCGACAATTCTGCTTATTTACGTACCCATTGATCCAAAAATGAGCTTCGTCGCTGAACGCAAAATTTTCCACGTTGTTGAGTAACAGAGGCCCAATTGCTGCGAACGACGACGAATCGATAATTGATGGTCATCATTAACACTGGCCGATACAGCAGCGATATTTTCTTCAGTTCGCACTCTACGTAAGCGTGTTGGTGGTTTAATGTCCAACAATGTAATTTTGGTGCGAAATTTAGTCACAATAGCCCGAATAGCCGCTTCAGTGGGTCGATTAAACTGACCATAAAATGGAAGAAGCGCGCGATGAACTTTCTTAACAGAGCACGCATTTTTATAATTAAATTCAATAATTTGCAAGCGTTGTTCGTTTGTAAGACGATTCATGGTTAAATTATAGACCAAACTGAAGATGTTTGACAGTGAAACAAAACACGAAACGTGCGTGAGCTGTTTAAACCAGGGCTGAAAACCGGTTCGGAGTTGAACCACTCCGTTGTCGGAGTCTCCGTCAATGTTGGGAAGCCCGAACCGAACCTGAACTGGAGTAATAAAAAGTCGAAAAGGGTTCGGTTCAAAAATATGATTCTATTAAATTTGTTCTAGAATTTAAAAATTCCCAATTCACGTAAATGAACTCATACAGGTTTTTGTAAGCTTTAATATTCGTACATATTTAGATAGTGCTTAGAAAAACGTTCTCTCATTGTAAATTTGATCCCAATTTCTGCAACTGAGTCTTGGGATTCAAGCTTATAAACGTGTTGTTGTTCAAAAGGAACTAATAAATGATGAATGATTCCTTTCTTTCTAATAGCCTATTTCCACTATAGCAAATATGTACATATTTTCACATATTATCACATATTCAATAATATGTTACATATTCTCCATAAGAAAAAAATGTACATTATTCAAATATGTGTCCATTTACCGCGAAGGTTTTAACATTTTTTTCTATCTATGTCATTTGAAATTCATGGAAGCCAGAAAAAATAATTGAGAGTGGTAAAGCACATTTATCTGGCTAATCTGTCTTAACAGAAATGGCGTAAGGGTAAAGACCTGAGATTAGAAATCAACAAGACCTGGGTTCAAATCTCGCTCGGTAAGGGCCTGAAAAAAATGTTTTTTTTTTTATTTTTAACAAAATATGTACATATGCTATGGAAATGATAAAAAAAATTAATGCACATTTCGAAATATATAATCATAATAGAAATAGGCTATTAGTAGCAAGAAAATAATGAAAAAGTGACAAATATCAAATCGGTAAACGACTTCATTGATTCTTTTCTGGGTATTTAAAGATTGCTTCAAAATTCGAATGTTAATACATTTGAAAAAACTGTCATTGTGCTTACAACTTATTTTTAAAGATTTTAAAAGATAGCTAGCATGATCGGAGCGGTGTAATATGTCAAGATCAGCCTTAAGTTCTGCCGTCAGTTCATCGTTCAGTCACATGTGTGCGCGCGCCCTTAAAATTTTTAAGTAATTTTCAATTTAATGTTGTCCGAACTAGCGATTAAACAAAATTATTCCTGAACCCGGGTTCGAACCTGAACCTTGGTTCACCGACCTTCTGAACCCGCTCCGTGAACGCGAACCCAAAATGTTTCGCGGGTTCGAACCCCGGAGTGAACCTCTTCCGTTTTTTAGGAGGTTTGAAGCCCTGGTTTAAACTAGTGTTGCCAAGAAGATAATAGCTAAAAAACCACCCTTTAGTATCAGACAGCAGACACACATCAGGCGATAAACGGTTATCTCTTTCTATTTCTGGAGTTTGATATTGCTTGAGAATTATTTTCATCATTTCTATTGGTGTCTGCGCGGCTGTAAGCTGTTTATAAAAAGGGTTTTGAGTCAGCTTCAAGTGGTTCAAAGCCTCGTAGATTACAAAAGGCAACAAGGACCAGTATACTGAAGAGTTGGTGCCGATTCTACATTATTTTTGTATGCTAATAACGAATGTGCTTTCAGATTTTTGGTAATTTCAGCTTAAAGTTGCTTCAAACGGATATTTTTACCTTTATTAGGAGTGTTTTTTTTGGAATCCATTCTTTTGTATAAACTCTTTGATACGTGTATTATCGTTGAGTACCATTTCTTCCTTCAACTATCCCAAAGAATGGTGTGATTTTTTTTTAGCGACGATATGCTTTGTTTAATAAATATGTTCGCAGTAACATAATTGTCTCTTTTCCCAAAGGTATGCCTTTCAAAAACAGCACAGAAGGCTAGTAATCTATATAGAAATCTAATGTAAAATCCATTTGCAGTACAAAATGATGTCGTTTCTAGCACATGTATTCAAAATTTTATAACATTGCTTCAAAAATCGTAGAATTCTTTGCGATCGTTTATTTTATAGTTAGGAAAAAGAACATTACGATATTACGATTTAAGCTCAAATTGTGATGGTCGATTTCCAAAAACAAATTCTTGAATTGAAGCTCTCACGGTGCAGTTTCAAAAATGTTTACTAATTTCGGAAAATATAAAATCCAAGTAAGAAACCGTGCTATTATAATAGAAGCTCACTTGTAAATTTTGGAATAAATTTAGAACGAACCACTTTATGATCTTTTCCTACTTTGTTTTCCTCTTTACAGTCAACTTTCTGGCGTCGCAATTATGTCCGTCCCTGCAGAAAGCTATACATATGGCTTTAACACAACATTCATGGTGTTTTCTATGTTGGTAGTGTTACCGATTCTTATTTATGTTATTGTTCCAGTTTTTTATGAGAACAACTTGACCAATTGCTATGAGGTAAGTGCGCTTAAAGCTGGGTATAATCCAAAAATCGAATATTTAAAATAAATTAGTCCAATATGAATCCTAAGTAGACTAAATTTAGTTTAAAAGCCAGAGACTAAGAGGTATTGCGCAAAATGAGGAAAACAAAATACACTTGGAAAAAAATACCAAAAATACCTTTGAAATTTTATATCGACCTGAACTGATCTGATTTACATTTTAAAATATGAAAATAATTTAAGAGACGGTCTTACTTTTTAAACAAAACTTAAGTATTTGTATCAGGGATGCCAGCCACTCGGGAATTTGATCTAGTTCGGTTCATAGGTTCAGAAAGGTGTAAAGCTACCGGTTCAGGTTTGCGACTCGTATCAGTGGTTCCGGCTTGATGTTTTAATTTTGAATTTAAGGGCCTACTAACGGGTTAATTACCAAAAATCTTTAAAAAAAATAGTATCATTGAGACAGTTTCGGCATGCTTTTTTGGTTTTCAAAAATATTAAGCAAAGGTTTCGGTTACGGTATTGTTAACTGACTTAAATTTAGACCTATCCATTCAATACATTTACACTTGACTTCAAAATGCTTACAGTACCTGGAGATGCGTTTCAATAAACGCACGCGACAACTGATCACCGGCAGTTTTATTTTGAATCAGTTCCTGATGCTGCCGGTCTATATGTTCATACCTTCATTGGCTTTCTCTCAAGGTAAGCTTTATCCTACATGGATAGATTAAATTTAAACTTATATCCATTTCCAGTGACTGGCATCAATATTCACTTGATTAACACGGTGGTTTCTTCCATTTGTGTATTCTACACCATGCTGGGTGGTATTAAGGCTGTGGTCTGGACTGATGTGGTACAGGCTGGTGTCATGTTGATTTCGGTGGTTTTGGTGGCTGTGTTGGGCACTTTACGCACTGGTGGCTTAACTACTGTACTGGATTATGCCACCGAAGGTGGTCGTCTTAGTTTGGAGTAGGTTGGCCTCATGCATCTTCCAGTCCTAAGATATATTGGTAATCGTGTGTTCTGTACAGTTTTAGATTGGATCCACGTATTCGTATAACAGTCTGGAGTGCCAGCTGCAGCGGAATCCTCATATGGTTAGGAAAGGTTGGATTAGATCAAAGTTCTGTTCAGCGCATAGTCTCCCTACCCTCATATGCACATGCCAAGAAGTAAGTAAAACTAACTGCCAATTTATGTGGATTTATTAAAATTCTTGAATATATGCTTATAGATCTCTTAAGGTAGCTGCCTTTGGTTTCATACTTATCATGACCCTTACCTGTTGTACTGGCACTATAATGTTTGCCCGGTACTATGGCTGCGATCCCATAAAAGCTGGTGTAAGTTTTTACCTCTTTCTTGTGGAATCAAAATATCATTTCAATTTTTTTCCCCCGCAGTTGGTCAGCAAACCAGACAAATTGATGCCCTTCTTTATACAGGACATTATGGGCAATCTGATGGGAATGCCTGGCGTATTTATCTCTTGTGTATTTAGTGCTTCCCTCAGCTCTTTGTCAGCTAATCTCAATTCGCTGGCCGGCGTTGTTTACTTTGACTACATAAAGCCTCGTATTCGTCACACGGAGGCACGAGCCAATGCCATCATGAAACTGATCATTGTTGTAATGGGCGGCTACTGCATTCTTGGTGGTTTTATAGTGCAGAACTTTAACTCCATTTTACAAACAGTGTGGACAATTACGGGCATTAATGTTGGAGCCGTGGTAGGCGTCTTTCTATTGGGAATGTTTGTGCCACGATGCAATGGAAAGGTGGCCATGACTGGCATCCTATTCAGTTTGGTTGCCATGCTGTGGATAATTGTAAATGCGCAGATGAACTTCAGGGAAGGTCTAATCAAATATGAAGTTCTGCCTAATGGTTTGGATAAGTGTGAAGCACGCGGTTTGGATGTGATTCTTAACTCCATGTAAGTTACGATTTTAGTTTTATATGTAGCAAACAAACTTATATAATCTTATCCACAGTAACATCACCCGACTAAGTACCAAGACAGCAGCTACAATAGAGACAATGAAACAGGTCACCACCGCTTTTGACAGTAATCGTGACTTTTCGCTCTACGATGTATCCTTCTATTGGTATAAAATAATCGGAGTGCTTTTAGTTTTTCTGTGGGCTGTACCTATGAGCTATGTCTGGCGACCAGATGAGAATGAAAAACAAAATCCCAAGCTTTACTCGCCTTTTGTACGGAAATTCTTAAACGCTTCGAGCCATGAACAGGAAATGGAAAACCTACCGCTCAAAGAGACGAAGGTTAAAGAGAATCAAGACCTAAAGATTGATGTAACCGAAAAAATAAATAATAGTCTGGCAGATAACTAATTTGTACTGCAAATTGTATTGATGCAGATAAAAGTGTTATCTGAAATAAATAGATTTGATGTGTGGTATTTACTTTAATGCAGCAGAATAAACTTGAGTTGATTTAAAGCAAGAAACTATTTTTAGACTTTTACCTCGCTTATGGACGAATTGCAATTGTGTAAGCTGAATTCGGTCCTAACCGACCTCGACATACCCGTTAGTCAAGGAAAGAAATGTTTCATAGCCTCCCTGTGTTCCTGAGATGGAAAAGACGAAGAGTATACACAAAATTTTAAATCAGCTATTTATTATCCGATCTTTTAAACAAGTTTAAGGCATTAAAGATATTGTGAACATGAATGAAAGTTTTAAATTAGAGATCGATATCTTAAAAATTGTAAAAGTTATAAAGCATTTTTTATTTTCAGACAGTCTTCACTTAAAACGGACTCTCTCTCTCTCTCTCTCTCTCTTGCTTTAACGACTAGCGAATTCGACCAAACTTCGCAGATCAGCTTAAAAACACAATACTAACCATGACCGAGTTTAAGAGCGCTAATATTGAGAACAAAACAGTTTTGCTCACTTAAACCCATTTGCCCACCGATCATTTCTATGCCAGCTACAAGAAGTAGTCATCTCATCCGATCCGGTCGGATCCGACATAATAGTAACGGGCAGTATAAAGAAGACTCTGTGCATAATTTCAGCCCGATAGCTTCAAAACTGAGGGACTAGTTCGCTTAGAAACAGACAGACGAACGGACAAATTTTAACGGATTCAGTTCGTCATGCTGATCAAGAATATATATACTTTATGAAGTCGGAGATGATCGGAGATGATCTATCTATGCGTTGCGAAATTCTGGGTGAAATTATAATATACTTTTCAAGTGTAAAAAATATGTTTAGGTTACGTTTTTCAGAAAGTCGACTATGCCCTGCCTTCAACCCGGACGTACAGACGGACACGGCTAAATCGTCTCGGTTAGAGTCAAAAATGTTTTCTTCTCCCTGTTATATACATTTGCACAACTTCATGATCCATTTTTAAATATTAATATTCGACATTTTAAGCGTAAGCTTGGTCAGTATCATATCAAAACAGTCAATTTTTCTCTCCGCCAGTCTAACATACAAACAATAAGTTATTGTGCTTTGACGATAGTTACAAACTAAATGCATTGGTACATACTCAAGCTTCTTATTGTCGGAATATAACTGGTCTAATGACAAGTTCTACTCCAATGAGAGGAAAAATGGGTTGGTTTTTTTATTTTTATACTCTGTACTGAAGGTACATAGAGTGTATTAAGTTTGTGCAATAGTATACGTAACAGGAAGAAGGAATCATTTCCGACCCTATAAGGTATATATTATATATTAGGGGGGTCGATTTGTATGGGCCGAAAAAAACGTACTAAGAAAATTTCACCAAGAAACCATGGGTCTAAAATGAATTCCTAGTCCGCGCAAATCGACTTCAAATATTTATATTACATTTCCCAAAAAACAAGTTAGAAAGTCGGTGAAGCCCGACTATAACATACTCTGTATCCCCCAAAGCTTGCAGTTATCTGATTAATTTAAAATAGCAGCCACATAAAGTGATAAAGAAGTCATAAACTGAGTCCAGTGCTACCCATCAACCTTGAACCGGTGCTACCCATCAAAATTTTTTGTTTTCCGTATAACTCCGCTATCGTTCATCCGATCTTCATAATTTCTTTGGCGAATCGATAAATAATCATGATAACAAAATATCTCTAGAAGTTACAAACGATCTATCTGCAAATCTGTGGGAGATGTGAGGTTTTTTCTGAATTGCGGGGGCGGAAGGAGGCGTGGCAACCTGTGACATAAAAATATATCTGCCTGCATCTACACGAAGTATTTGTCCCATACAAGTCAAACCTCTATCTCTTACCATGTCAGAGATCTGTACTTTTACAGGTTTATGGACATACATACTACGTTTATGCTATGCTCATTTTGCAAAATCATTTCATGAAATGCCCTTTATACATTTATACACACTGCTTCTCTAGTGTTGCAGATAATTTGGTAACTAGTAGGAAAATATTTCTGCTTGAGATGTTTCTTGCCAGGACTGTCAAGTAGCTGCTTAGCATTCCGTCAATCGGTTATTCGGGGGATCAATGTTTTCACATTCATTCAATGGCTCAACCACTGTCGGCTATTTTCTCAGTAAGACTAACAAAATCTCCCATTGATTTCATATTTTTGAGCAATTGTTATTATATTAATTATATAAAAACTAAAGCCTGCTGATTTCTGCAGGTATTTTAGTGCAAACGATTTTTTTTTGCCAGTATCTACCGGCAAACCACCTTTTTGTTAGGTCGAAAAGTCCCAAGCTAAAAAAATCGAATACCAGAGATAGCCAAGTCCGTCCATATATCACTATCTTTATCACTTTGTGTGGCTGCTATATTAAATTAATCAGATAACTGCAAGCTTTGGGGGATACAGAGTATGTTATAGTCGGGCTTCACCGACTTTCTAACTTGTTTTTTGGGAAAATGTAATATAAATATTTGGAGTCGATTTGCGCGGACTAGGAATTCATTTTAGACCCATGATTTCTTGGTGAAATTTTCTTAGAATTGACCGTAGATTTCGTTATTGCTATACACTTTGGGCGAAAAAAAATCGACCCCCCTAATATATATGCTTGATCAGCATCAACAGCCGAGTCGATATAGCCATGTCGGTCTGTCCGTCCGTATAAACAAACAGATCTCAGGGATGGTAAGATATAGAGGTTTGATATGTATGGGACAAATGCTTCTTATAGTTGCAGGCAGATCAAGTATATTATCAATTTTGCCCACGCCCCCTCTCGCCCCCAATTGTGAAAAAACGTAATATCTCCTACAGTTTTGTAGATAGATGATTCGTACCTTCCAAAGATAGTTAGTCATTAGCAATATGTATCGATTTGTCGAAGAAATGATAGAGATCGAATGAGCGGTTCTCAAGTTATGAGAAAAAAAAGTGTTAAAAAGCCCCCCTTCCACCGCTCCCGCAGCCAACACCGCATTGCATTTATCAAAGAAAGAGAGAGAAACTTAGAGATTAGCACAGCGGCAGCGCAGCATTCAGCTTATACACCGGGTACAGAGTATGTTACAGTCGGGCTTGACCGACTTTCTCACTTGTTTTTTATAGCAACCTGTATTTATTATATTTATAATTCAATTCAATAAATATGTGTATAATTTGAAATTTAATTTTAGACGAAAAAACTGGTTTATGCTTGACTGAAGTAGTCAAATAAGCCGAGCAAATTGTGGTTTTTAGTGAAACAGTGTCCGCGCAAATACCCTTAGCAAGGTTCATTGGTACTTTGTTTTAATTTTAATAGTGGAGTTTCTATTAAATCATTTAATAAAGTTAACAACTTTCTAATGCTTAAAATATACTAAGCTCTGTCAGTGAGTTCTCCCAAATAGAAAGACCTTAGTGTCCACTTTAATTTTTCTCGATTAATAAGCTAAAAATTAATAGGGGTGGTTGAAGATAGGGTATTAACCATTTGTATGTATGAACCAGTTTCATTTTAGCTAAAACGTGCCACTTATTTAAGCCCTTATTCAAGAATTAGTTAAAAAATAATAAGTCTGCCAGCAGCATCGAAACGAAACAGTTCATAGTCAGTAGAGTTGTGTGTCAAATAGGCGTTTACAATAGAAGCACCATGACTGCTGCTACTTCCACGTTGGAGGATTTTAGATTCAGCCTGACTGACTACATTGTTTTCACTCTAATGCTTAGTGTCTCAGCTGGCATTGGCGTCTACTTTGGATTCTTTTCAAAATCCAAAAATACCACAGAAGAGTATTTGCATGGAGGAAGGAAAATGCAGGCCATTCCAATAGCCATATCTTTAGTATCCAGGTGCGTTACTTTATGATTGTAAGTTTGCTGTGAAGCGGAAATTATACTCGGGAAGCTCTTAGCTCGCCGTCACCTTCACAGCACCAAAAGCTTTTCGAAAACAGCAATTAAACACAGTAATATAAGCAGTAGTAGAATTCTCTAGAGTTAGAGCCACAATTTTAAAGTTACAACCTCGTCGCTTTATATATATTACTAGCAACGGGATATAGCTCTTCGCTGCGCCTTCAACAGTTTAAAACCAATACCCACGCACTTCCCACCCGCTCTCCACCCACTTACCACCCGCCCATCCGAGCAAAAACATCAAAGCTATACACTTCCCGCCCACATCCCAACCACTTCCCACCCACTTACCATCCACTTCCCGTCCTCATCCCACCCACTTCCCGCCTACATCCCATCCACATCTCGCTTACATTCCATCTACTTTCCAACATCTTCCCCTCATTTCCCACCCACTTACCGAACACTTCCCGCCCACATCCCACACATTTCCCGCCCACTTCCCATCCACTTCCCGCCGACATCCCATTCATCTCTCACCCATATGCCAACCACTTCCTGTTCAAAATCGGAAACTGTTCTTTTTATGCTGAATTTTCCAAAAATTTTCCGACCGTTGGGTCAAGTTTTCCAACCTCGGAAAATCACATTTCAAACTAGGCCGTATTCCTTCCTTACAAACCGAGTTTTAAGTCAATCGGATGAAAAGTTGTAATTTTGAATGCAGAATTTTCCAACCATTTTCACGCCTGGAGGCGGATTTTCCGACATTGGAAAATCACATTTCAAATTATATGGAGAATTGTTTGTATGCAGAATTTTCCGGCCATTTCCTCGTGGGCGGATTTTCCGAAATCGGCAACACACGTGAAGAATCATTTCGCGTACAATGCTGACAAACCAAGTTTCAAGTCAATCGGACGAAAAATCAAATTTTTCACATACAAACTTTTCCGACGCATACTGACTTTTCTGGGTGGACTTTTTACTTTCACCTGCTCGAAGAAAACTACCTATCATGGCGTACAAGTATGTCGGAATGCCAAATGATGCTAGAAACATCCGGACAATTTTAATATACTCTCTCCTAGGGAACAAAAATCAAAATAATTATAATCTTATAATCTTCTTAATGCTTTCTTAAATTGTATCCCTCTCTTCAGTCAACTTACTGGGATTGAAATGATGTCCGTACCTGCAGAGTATTATACATATGGGTTCAGCACAATATTCCTCTTGTTGGCTATGTTGGTAGTTTTACCGATTCTTTTATACGTTATTGTTCCAGTTTTCTATGAGAACAACTTGACCAATTGCTATGAGGTAAGTGCTCTTTAAAGTAGGAGTTAGTCCTGAAACGATTTTTGGTTCCGTAAATACGAAATACACAAACTTTTTTGTGAATGACGCTGCCAAGCCAAAAATTGTTTTTATACCCTGTTGTCATTAAAAGTGGGAAAAAGGGGATCATGAAGTTGTGCAAATGTATGTAACAGCCAGAAGGAAGCACCTCCGACCGCATAAAGTATATATATTCTTGATCAGCATCAACAGCCGAGTCGATTTAGCCATGTCCGTCTGTCCGTCTGTCTGTCTGTATGAACGCGTCGATCTCAGAGACTGTAATAGATAGAGGCACAATTTTTGGCATGTATGTAGGTGTATACTGTACCCACATCGAGTTTGTTTCAGCTTTGGAAAATTCCTCCTCCTCCATCTTTTAACAGCGGAAAACTGTCTTTCTCTCTGTATAAACGCGTGGATCTCACAGACAATAAGAGGTAGAGCCACAAATTTTTGCATGTATGTAATGTAGGTGTATACTGTACCCAGATCAAGTTCTTCTAACCGCGAAAAACTGTCAGACCTACAATTTTTAAGCTTGAACCTAGTGACTTAATATATCTTTAGTAAGGCCCAATATCTGTCTATTCTGTATACCACTATAAGATCCGAGCAAAAACACCGATGATATGCAAGTGCGCCTCCCCATTTATTTAAATAAATTTTAAAATAAAAGGAGTTCAAAGCTATAGGAACCACATTATGTGGAACAGGGTATTTTGCTGTCGGGGCACTCGACCGCAACACTCTTACTTGTAATATCTTCAGCTTAAGCACGAATTCAGCAAAAATTTGATTGATTTTCTCGAATAACCGATTCTACCCTTGGGTAGGGTCCGTATGTTTGTAACGCATAGAAAGAAGCATCTGCGACCACATAAATTGTATGTATATTATAGGTATAATATTAATAACAATAGTTTACAGCCAAAAAGACTCATTTCTACTGAAATTCTTTATTTGTGTAGTTTGGAATGGTGATATCAAGAATCGATTTCAAAAATTTTTTCATGGATCCGTTTTTGAAATATGATTTTTCCATTTTTATACACTTGAAAAGTGTATTATAATTTTGCCCAGAAGTTAGTAACGCAAAGGAATCATCTCCGACCACATAAAGTCATGGGTAATATGTCATGTTTTTAAGCTGATTTGCGAAGGTTGGTCGAAGTCGCTAACCGTTGTGACAAGCTATTTCAAGTGTATCAAAACTTCTGTACAGACGAAGTTAGCTTTGCCTTTCTCGTTTTTGTATGTGCTCGTTTATTTTAAGATTTATCTCACTTTATAATTGTCAGATAAAGTCAAGCAAGATATGAATCGAAAGGTAATTGAGCTGCCAGTAATCGCGTAAAACATTGTTTTTAAATCGGTTTAGTAGTTTAAATCGATTCAGCATAACCAAAAATATTTCAAAAAAATCGATATTCTGCTCGAAAATGCGAGAAATTTCTTTTTTAAAAACATATTTTTATTTTTCTACTTGAGATCACCATTCCAAACCATATTAAAAAAATAGAGGGAAGCTAACTTCGGCTCGACCCAAGGTAATGTAGTCTTGGAGCATGATATATGCCTGCCTGTTTGTTAAATGGCAGCTATACGATATGTTTATCCGATTTTGATAAAACTCTCCAAAATTGTGTTGATGCAGATAATTTGCATAACTGGAACGTATAAAGACGCTACTATTGAAAACAAAATAGTTTTTTTCACTAGAACTTCATTTTCAACCGATCGTTTCTATGACAGCTATAGGCTATAGTCATCCGATCCGGCCAGTTCCGACAGCTCGTCATGCTGATCAAGAATATATTTACTCTATGTGGTCGGAGTTATGCGTGGGTAATGTAAAATTGGCTATACAGCTCCTCCAACGGGGCCAAGCCAAGCCTTCTCACAATCTCTTGGCGTGTGTGCTTTAAATTTTTTCACAAGAGAAAGGGAGCTACATTTTAACGCTGAATCCGAACGGCAAAGTTTGAGAATTTGCTTTTTCATGGCTAGATTACTTCACAGCTGGCGCCAGTAGCTGGTGAAGGTGACCGTATGTGTAAAAGCTATTTTTCTAAAGAAAGATGAAAACTTTTATTATTAGATGTTCAGAGGCGGGATCAAACCCAAGACCTCCCGCCCAGCAGTCCAGCACACTAATCGCTGAGCCACAGATATGCGTGGGTAACTTCTGCAAATTATAATACACTTTTTAAGTGTACATAGATAATAAATAAAAAATTAGTTGCAAAGAAGGTAAATTAAAGATTACTTCTTAAAAGCAAAATAGCGATATACGGTTCCGGTTTGATTGCCTGATATTACAAATGGCCAGGTTCAGCAAAGCTTACATTGATAGGTAATATGGCCTCTATAAGATATAGTCAACCGATCACTGCGGTTTCAACAATTTTCAAAAATGAAATTTACTGCTATTAGCATTTAGACCATTGTGCACTGGTAAGTAGCAATCAGTGGGATTCAGTCCATAAGAATCCTAAGCGGAGTAATTTTAATATTCAGCCTAACCATACTTTTCACAGTACCTAGAGATGCGTTTCAATAAACGCACACGACAACTGATCACTGGCTGTTTTATTTTAAATCAGTTCCTGATACTGCCAGTCTTTATGTTTATACCTTCATTGGCTTTATCTCAAGGTAAGATTTATTCTCCATGGATAGATTAAAGTTATACTCAAATATTTATTTCCAGTGACTGGCATCAATATTCACTTGATTAACACGGTGGTTTCTTCCATTTGTGTATTCTACACCATGCTGGGTGGTATTAAGGCTGTGGTCTGGACTGATGTGGTACAGGCTGGTGTCATGTTGCTTTCGGTGGTTTTGGTGGCTGTGTTGGGCACTGTGCGCACTGGTGGCTTAACTACTGTACTGGATTATGCCACTGAGGGTGGTCGTCTTAGTTTAGAGTAGGTTGTCCTCATGAATCTTCCAGTTCTATGATATATTGGTAATCGTGTGTTCTGTACAGTGTTAGATTGGATCCACGTATTCGTGTAACAGTCTGGAGTGCCAGCTGCAGCGGAATACTCATGTGGTTAGGAAAGATTGGACTCGACCAAAGTTGTGTTCAGCGCATAGTCTCCCTACCCTCATATGCGCATGCCAAGAAGTAAGTAAAGCTTGATTCCAATTTAAGTGGCTTTATTAAAATTCTTAAATATGTGTTTACAGATGTCTAAAGATTGCTACAGTTGGTTTCATGCTCATCATGAGCCTCACCTGCTTTGCTGGTATAATAATGTTTGCCCGGTACTATGGCTGCGATCCCATGACAGCTGGTGTAAGTTTTTACTTCTCTCTTATGGAATTTAAATATCATTTCAATTTTTGGTTTTCGCAGTTGGTCAGCAAGCCAGACAAAATGATGCCCTTTTTTATACAGGACATTATGGGCAATCTGATGGGTATGCCTGGCGTATTTATCTCTTGTGTATTTAGTGCCTCCCTCAGCTCCTTGTCAGCTAATCTCAATTCGCTGGCTGGCGTTGTTTACTTCGACTCAATAAAGCCTCGTATTTGTCACACGGAGGCACGAGCCAATGCCATCATGAAACTGATCATTGTTGTCATGGGCGGCTACTGCATTCTTGGTGGTTTCATAGTGCAGAACTTTAACTCCATTTTACAAGCAATTTGGACAATTTCGGGCATTAATTTTGGAGCCGTGGTTGGCGTCTTCCTATTGGGAATATTTGTGCCTCGTTGCAATGGGAAGGTAGCCATGACTGGCATCATATTCAGTTTGGTTGCCATGCTGTGGATCATTGTAAATGCGCAGATGAACATTAAGGAGGGTCTCATCAAATACGAAGTTCTTCCTAATGGTTTAGATCAGTGCGATGCTCGCGATTTCGGTGTAATTCTGAACTCCATGTAAGATACGATTTTAGTACAATTTGTAGCCAACAAATTTATATAATTTTATCCACAGTAACATCACCCGACTAAGTACCAAGACAGCATCTACAATAGAGACAATGAAACAGGTCACCACCGCTTTTGACAGTAATCGTGAATTTTCGCTCTACGATGTATCCTTCTTTTGGTATAGAGTGATCGGCATGGTTTTAGTTTTCCTGTGGGCTGTACCTATGAGCTATGTCTGGCGACCGGATAAGAATGAAAAGCAAAATCCCAAGCTTTACTCGCCTTTTGTACGGAAGTTCTTAAACGTTTCAAGCCCTGAACAGGAAATGGAGAACATGCCGCTTAAAGAGACGAAGGCTAAAGAGTTTCAAGATCTACAATTAAATAATGATCTGTTAACAAACTAGTTCTAACTAAGAATTCGTGTTGATGTGGAAGAATGTTTTATTTGTAATACAACAGAATAAACTTAATGAATGATTAAAAGCCTCCTTGAGGCTAATTTAAAGCGGGTTGCATTTAGTAGAATTTTATCCGGCTTATGCCTTTTTATGCTCTGTACCAATGGTTCACAGATTACATTGAATTTTTTCTTCGTCGTTCATAAATACAATTTTTATACCCTTGCAAAGGGTATTATAATTTTGCCCAGAAGTTTGCAACGCATAGAAATATTCTTTTTCGACCCTATAAACTATATATATTCTTGATCAGGACGACGAGCTGAGTCGATTTAGCTTTGTCCGTCCGTCTGTCCATCTGTCTGAAAGCGCTTTCATAAATACTCTTTTAATGATTTTGAAAATTTCGCGGTCTTTTGGACCATTCACAGACTTCAGATATAGCATATGACTCTTTATTGATCGCCATGAATACTGTGAAAATTTCGTGAAGATCGGTTCAGTGGTTTGGACGTCCGTAAGGTCAAAACATACTATAACTCTTATATATATGTTTAGATTTTGGGGATATTTTACAACAAAATTGTTATCAGTAGATCATTCCGATCATTCCGATTTACATTCAAATCAACAATCTGTATATTAGTTTAGGTGGTGGAAGTTAAGTCATTGACATCAATTTGAGGCCGATTCATTTTAGCTAAAACGTGCCTCGTAAAACTGTTAAGGCAGGCTCTAGGTCATTTAAGTTATGATTTTGTCTATAAATTTTCTAAAACAAGACACGCACAACACCACAAAGGAGGCTGGTTGACAGTATAGCGCTATTTCATGAATACCAATGCAATCTTCAGCAGTCTGCGCCTGTCCTTAGCGTGTTGGCAGAAGTTACCCCATGACAGAATTGCTACACAGAGAAAACAAAATTGGCTACACTGCGCGTGTAGAAACGTCAAACCTAAACGCAACGTATTTCGCCCTGTTAAATTGCACATGCTGCGTGTAGAATTCAGAAAGCACCACGCGACGTGCAGAAAAGCTACACGCGACGTGTATAAATTAAAAATCTAAATGCAAATGTAGAAAAGTTAAATGGTGCGTGTGCAAAGCCAAAGTCTACTCAACATTAGAAAATCAGCTCATTTCCCCAAATAATTCTACATTTTTCATGCAGCAATCTAAATACCACACGGACGTTTAGGTTTTCTACATTAACGTTTGGATATTGAAACCTACCGGGTGTGAAATTCTACACGAAAAATGTAGCTCCACATCAGTACTGAATTCTTATATTTTTCGTTTAGCCAGCTGGTTGTCACACGTGACGTGTGGGATTTCTAAATGTACGTTAAGATTTACAAAATCTAAATGCTGCGTGTTAAAAATCTACACGAATCGTGCGCAAATTTCTGTTGCCTGTATATAAATTGCGATTGCGTTGAATTAGAACTTGAGAATTACAAGCAAGCAAAATGTAGGATTTCTACACGTTTCGACCGGGATTTTCAACCCACTACTTTTGTGTAGCTTTTCTGCATGCGAGTGTGGCTTTCTGAATTCTACACGGTGCGTGTAGGTTTTCTGCACGCGCGTGTAGCTTTCTGATTTCTATAAGCCACGTGTAGGTTTTTTGCACGCGCGTGTGGCTTTCTAAATTCTACACGGCGCGTGTAGCTTTTCTGCACTTCGCGTTTAGCTTTATCATTTCAACATGCGGCGTGCAGAAAAGCTACACAAAAGTAATGGGTTGAAAATCCCGGTCGAAACGTGTAGAAATCCTACATTTTCGTGTGGTTTTTGCATTTTTTTTTTCTCTGTGTATATCTTTGGTATTCAGGTGAGTTACTTAAGTTTGCTGTAAAGGAGGCAGCTCCGTAAGAACTTTTCGACAGCGTGAATTATACTCGGAAAACTCTTACGCAGCATCTAAAGCTTCTATAAAGTTGTAATAAAACCGAGTAATTTAAGCAGTAGCTGCAACACGCCACAGCTGTGATATGGAGAGTTATTGGCTTCTGACTTAACCAGTACATTAATATCAAAGTCGTTTCAGTCGTTACCATCATAGCAATAAGCAGAGATGTGGGGTCCCACCCGAAACGATATAATTTATCTGCTTAACGCCCCCAACATTTCAATGTATGGTGTTCTGTTGGCATGGAAATAACCTGCGACGCCCACTTCTTTTATATGGAAATGGAAGCATGTGAAAGCGTTTTTATTCAAGTTTGAACTGGCTAAAAGTTGATATTAACTCTTGAATCTGTTTAAAAAAAATTTCAGTTGTAAATTGACAAAATTTCCACACATCAAGTTTTCAGTTAATAGATAGCATTTTCTAGCTTCTTAGTACCAGCCTTCGCATCAAGTTTCCAGTTTTTGATTTTTTTATACACTTGAAAAGTGTATTATAATTTTTCCCAGAAGTTTGTAACGCATAGAAGGAATCATCTCCGACCACATAAAGTATATATATTCTTGATCAGCATGACAAGCTGAGTCGATTTAGCTTTGTCCGTCCGCTGTTCCGCGCTGTCTCTAGTTTTTATTTTTTTTTTTATAAGCTAATAGTCTGAAGAACGAATTTCTACGCGAATCTTAAAAAGCCCCTCAGATTTTGAGCTATCGAGCTGAAACTTTGCACAGAGTCTTCTTTTTACTGCACGCTGCTAATATGTCGGAACCGACCGGATCGGATGACTACTTCTTTTAGCTGCCATACAAATGTTCGTTCGGAAAATGGGTTTTAGTGAGAAAAATTGTTTTGTTCTCAATATTATCGCTCTCAAACACGGTCATGGGTAATATGTCATGTTTTGAAGCTGATTTGCGAAGTTTGGTCGAAGTCGCTAACCGTTGAGACAAGCTATTTCAAGTGTATCAAAACTTCGGTACAGACGAAGTGAGCTTTGCCTTTCTCGTTTATTTTCAGACAGTCTACATTTAAAATCTTTTTGCTCGAACTCTTCTAGTCTCTGGGGTCTAGGTGTTTATACAGATAGACGGACGGACGGACAGAAGGGCATGGCCGTATCGACGCGGCTGTTGATGCTGATCAAGAATATATATACTTTACGGTTCGATTTGCCCAGAAGACAACGCCGTTATTTAATTAAATAGGCAAGCGTTCGGTCCAAATTTTTGCGGTAAGTAAATATTATTAAAATTTCATGATTGTTCCTGACAGCTTTATTTCAATACATATTTAACTTACATTACGGAGAACAACACATCATTAGAGGCTCTGCGCGTGCTGCAATGGGAGAGATTTTTCTACATTGTGCCACCAACTTTTGTGGGGCCAGCAATAATTATGCTATCGGAGGATTGACAAAAGCAGGTTAGTAATATCACAGGTGTAAACTTTTATATGCACTGTACACATGCACATTAATATATTTAGGAACAATAACCTGCCTCAACATGGCGCATGTTGCCGGCTGTCTCATACATTCATACTTAGTTCGGTATGTACAAACATATGTACATGCTCAAGTACATCTTTTCTTTTGAGTAAATATGTACAATGTACATATTTAGCGGCGGCTGATGTTATTACGTTAAACAAGTGACACTCTGTACACTATTTCTGTCCCACTCTGGCGAGCGACTTCCCGTACTGCCATTAATAGGGTGCCCACCACTGACTAACTGTAATACTTATATATGGGCATTTCCACAGTCGCGAACGCGACAATCGTACGCCTTTAAAATGCACAAAAATATAGAAGACAAAACGAATTTTTGATTTTGTTTCTATTTTTTGGTAGAATTTTGATAGCAGTATATTTAGTGCAAAGGGAAGGTTCAGTCGATTTGACGATTAAAATATACTTTAAAAAAAATCATGGGACTTATCACGCGACAAAAATGGAAGTAGTTTTCGACTGCATCTAAAAAAATTCATAAATCTGCGAAAGTTAAATAAATATTTTGAAGCAGTTAACTTTTAAATAAAGGGGAATAATGCAGCTTTTTATTGAGTGCAATCATACGCAATTATTTACATTAGTTTTGTTTTTATAAGCTTTAATATTATGAAGAACGCGACATTTATCACGCGACATCTTAAAAAAAGCTAACAGGGAAATGGACATATCTCCGGTATTCAGGCTAATTTTTTTTATAGTAAAGAATCAGAAAAGCTGTACTTACATTTTAAGATTTATTTGGATATTTATTTTCAATGTTATGTTAAGAAAAATCATTTTAAAAAAACAATTTTTTTTCAATCTCGGTGGGCCTTTCTTGGAAATGCCCATATATATATGTACAATTTATAAAAAATTTCCGTTTTCTTTTTGAATAGATAAAAAATCAACAATGGAATCAGAAGAAGTCAAGGTAAATTATATTGTACACATATAATTGCATATAAAAATAACTTTATAATTTCAAATTGACTACCTAATTGCCAACTCCAGCAAGGAGGAGGAGGAGCATTATGTTACCTAATTTTGCTAATAAGAAAAAACTGAGTTGCAGAATAAATAAAACAATTAAAAAACTCGTTTTAAACAAGTATTTGATAACAATTTATCCTATCCACATTATCTAGTGATCTAATTTTCGGAAAAACTCATATTCACTCAATTATTCTTTATATTTTACGCCAAATAAAGATAGAATTTCTAAAAGGCGTAAGAGCAATATGATTTTTTTCTAAATTTTACTAGGAAAAAAATTTTCTGTATTTTAAAAAAATTAATTCTCCATTTTAAAATTTTTTTTTTTTTCTAAAATATAGAAAACTATTTTCTTTGTTTTGAAAATTTTTATACCCGTTACTCGTAGAGTAAAAAAGGTATACTAAAGTCGTGCAAATGTATGTAACAGGCAGAAGGAATTATTTCCGACCATATAAAGTATATATATTCTTGATCAGCATCAACAGCCGAGTCGATTTAGCCTTGTCCGTCCGTCCGTCCGTCCGTCTGTCTGTATGAACACCTAGATCTCAGAGATGGTAAGAGATAGAGGTTTGACATGTATGGGACAAATGCTTCTTTTATCTGCACGCAGATCAAGTTTGTTTCAAATTTTGGCCACGCCCCCTCCCGCCCCCGCAATTTGAAAAATAGTTATATCTCCTACAGTTTTGTAGATAGACGATTCGTACCTTCTAGAGATAGTTAGTAATTAGCAAAACAAATCGATTTGCCGAAAGAATAATAAAGATCGGATGAACGGTTCTCAAGTTATAAGGAAACAAGTAAGACCGTTGCAGTCGAGTAGCCCGACTTCAATATACCCTGTACAATTGACAACGAGAGCGTTAGTTAAAGTCGGCTCTAACCGACTTCGATAAACCCGTTAGTCATGAAAAAACATGTTTAATAGTGCTCCTGCGTTCCCTAGGGTGACCATCCGAAAAGTATGCAACATTTTTTTTAGGGTGGGTGGGGATGTGGCGGGGGGGCTTGGTTCGCTTTTTTGCTCATAACTTCTGAACCGTTCATCCGATTTTTATCATTTTTCCAAATTGCGGGGGCGGGAGGGGGCGTGGCCAAAATTTGAAACAAACTTGATCTGCGTACAGATAAAAGAAGCATTTGTCCCATACATGTCAAACCTCTATCTTTTACCATCTCTGAGATCGACGCGTTCATACAGACAGACGGAAAGCGGACAGACGGACGGACGGACAGACGGACAGACGGACATGGCTAAATCGACTCGGCTATTGATGCTGATCAAGAATATATATACTTTATAGGGTCGGAGATGTTTCCTTCTCCCTGTTACATACATTTGCACAACTTCATTATCCCCTTTTACCCATTTTAATGGGTAGAGGGTATAAAAAGTGAACCAAGCCGTCCCCCGCTACCACCCCACCCACCCTGCAAAATGTTGCATACTTTTTGGATGGTCACACTAAGGAGCGCGGGAACACTGTTAAACATGTTTTTTCATGAGCAACGGGTATATCGAAGTCGGTTAGAGCCGACTTTAACTTACGCTCTCGTTTTCTAATTTTGTAACATATTTTTCTAATATTCAAGGCTTCTGTTCTACTGGATTTCAAAGGCGAATTTCTAATTTTCAGGGCGAATTCAGTCATTTTTTTTCCATGAGTGTATTTGTGTTGCTTACAGTGAGTTGAAAAAATTAGTTTGACTTCAAAATGAAAATTTTAGGAGAAGGTTTTCGTTGACATTTCCTTCACAACTTTCTACGTGGACTATCTCAATAAGAGTGTGTCGATGAAATTCGTCAAGTAACATACCGTGTGGTTGAGGCATCCCTAAACATTTGTTCCACCATTTTGCTCTGCTATTTGTTAATTTATGTGACAGATAGCTCTATGTAGAAGATGTGAAATCAGCCCTTAATGTACTACCAATTTTAACGGACGGACGAAGGATGTCTATGCTCTCCCGTCAAACCGGACGGACAGATGAACATGACTAAATCGACTCGGCTGTTGATGCTGATCAAGAAAATATATATTTTATAGAGTCAGAAATGTTTCCATCTAACTGTTACATACAATTGCACAGCTTCATGATAAACTTTTACCCATTTCAAGTGAGGATTATTCATTTCTAGCTTTTTATTAAGTTGAATAGAGCTTCAAAAAGAAAACTTCATTACAACATGAAAACACAGATATCGAAATTTAAAAGAAGAAACAACTTTAAAAAAGTTTTTCAAAAAGCATTTCCCTCCCCACCTCCTACTTACAAGTAACATCATTCGACACACTCCCCGTGAATCAATGAACTTACACTCTACACAAAGCATTTGCTTTAGCTTTTTTCAGAAGCTTTAAGAACAAAATGCAGCACATGTACAAACAATGAGCGAGTTCAGCAGCATAAATCGATGATGCTTTGACGGAAGTTACAAACTTGGCATATACTCAAACTTATCGTTGTCGAAATATAACTGGTCTAATGACAAGTTCTATTCCAATGAGAATAGAACACAATGAAATGTGTTGGGTTTATTTTTACAGCAACCTGTATTGGCGCATAATTTGAAATTCAATTTTAGACGAAAGAACTGGTTGATGCTTGACTGAAGTAGACGAAATTCTTCGAAATAAGCCGAGCAAATTAAGTTTTTTAGTAAAACAGTGTCCGCGCAAATACCCTTAGAAAGGTTCATTGTACCAATGAATTTTGTTTTAATTTTATTAATGGAGTTTCTATCAAATCATTTATTGAAGTTAACAACTTTCTTATGCTAATGATATACTAAGCTCTGTCAGTGAGTTATAAGTGCAGTTACGGCATAGAAAAGAAACTTACTTATTTATGTACTTCCCAATCAATAAGCTAAAATAAGTAAGATAGGGTATTAATCATTTGTGTGTATGAACCCGATTCATTTCAGCTAAAACTTTCCACTTATTTAAGAAATATGCTTTTAATAATTGAAGATATGCAAATCTAATAAGTCTGCCGGCAGCATCGAAACGAAACAGTTCATAGTCAGTATAGTTCTGTGTCAAATAAGCGTTTACAGTAGAAGCACCATGACTGCTGCTACTTCCACGTTGGAGGATTTTAGATTCAGCCTGACTGACTACATTGTTTTCACTCTAATGCTTAGTGTCTCAGCTGGCATTGGCGTCTACTTTGGATTCTTTTCAAAATCCAAAAATACCACAGAAGAGTATTTGCATGGAGGAAGGAAAATGCAGGCCATTCCAATAGCCATATCTTTAGTATCCAGGTGCGTTACTTTATGATTGTAAGTTTGCTTTGAAGCGGGCGCTTAAACATCATGCGCTTTCATGGCTTCCTCTGTCTCGAATAGCAATTGTCTGCTCGAGAAATAACTGCGTATCATGGCGTACAAGGACGCTAGTGCGTTCAAAATGCTCACCCAGTCCGTTGCGTTGAACGCGGTTATAACGTTACTGAATGGGAACAGATTCTCAACTCAGCTCGTCTTTCCGATCAATAATATATTGCTCTCTTACTTCAATACTGGCAAAACTCAAAATAATCCATTTTAGAGAAAAACGCGTTTAAAGTTCTCAATGGGTTTATTCAGAAAAAATTATTCTTTTAGTTTCGACTTAATCTAGTAAAATATTATACATTTTTATAATGCTCATTTATAAAACTTCAAAATATGATGTTTTAACTGCAGGACAACTAAGATATGACGCTCTTGCAATAACATGAAAATGAACCTGTAAAATGATATTTCGACATATTTTGATCTCATGCGAAAAGTATAAGAGATATTAATATAAAAAATTTTTACAAAATATAGTACACAATACAGCGTATATTTCTGCATCATCAAGTCGAAAATCGTATTTTTTGAGTTATGTCAGTCTTAAAGTAAGTGAGCGATATATACTTTATGTGGTCGGAGATGCTTCCTTCTATGCTTTACAAACATCCGAACAATTATAATATACTCTCTCCTAGGGTATAAGGAACAAAAATCTAAATAATTTAGCTTATTTAAGTATTCTAAGCATAGCTCGCAAATAACTCTCAACCCAATGTTCAGTTCGCTCTGCTCACGTCACTGACCAAAAAAACAAAAACAAAACAGGCTCGAGCTTCCCTCAACCGAATTTAAGCAGCGATTTCGCTCACTGCTCGGTGGCCGTGGATGAACACACAGCTCCGATCGGTCTGAGAGCAACCCCATTCCAGGCCCAATTCAGTCAAACGCTCATCAAATGCGGTCTTCACGAAGACCGAACTTTAAAAGGTTGTTTCATTCGGTTGCAGACTCAAGAGAGCGCCAGAGTTAAGCATAAACAGAGAGCGAGTCACGGAGAAAGAAAGAGAGAAGGCATATAGTTTTTCGCACACATTCATATTATTAGCCGAGCCTAAGCGGTATGCTTACACAACGATGCATACATACAAAAAGTCCTTTTGAATGCGTGATTTTGACGAAAAACGCTACTTCTCTTTCAAGTTTTTATGCAATGTTTTAATACTAGTTAAGAACGCCGTTAAAAAAACATTTTCTAAATAAAACCCACTTTCGACCGTATTCCTTTGACAGCTATGAAGTCATCCGATTTTGACCAAACTTCCAATCTTTGTAAAAGATTTTAATAATGCTGATAACACGTTAACTTAAAAAAAAATTTTTTCTCATTAAACCACTTTCGACCGATAGTCATGGCAGCTAAAGATATAGTCATCCGATTTTACAAAAACTTCCAAATCTTTGTATTTATCGTGAAGTGGGACGTTAACTTAAAAACAAGTTTTTTCACAAGACCCACTTTTCACCGTAGTTCCTATGCGCTATAGAATGTCATCGATCCGGTCGGTTCCGACATATTACATGTGTAAAGAAACGAAAGTTTCACTCATGCTTTAAAACTGCTTTACACGACAGCGCGACCGGACGGACAAGCTCATCGCACTCGTCGTCCTGTCAAAAAATGTTTAGGTCGAAATGAATATTTCTGCGTTGCAAACTTCTGGCAATTATAATACCCTTCAAGGTATAATAATGTGTTTCTCTCCTCTCACAACCAGAACGAACAGTTGTCGGTTGGGTCGGTCCTTTATTGAATGTGATCGCGCGAAAGCGGTCGTTTTCTGACACAGGCAAATGGGGGACCGTTTTATGCGACCTCTGATTCTAAGTATTCTATCCTTTCAATTCATATCTTGCTTGTCAGATATGGCTTAAAATGTGGGTACACCTAACGAAAATATGAAAAAATTCATATTTTAAAAACTAAAAAAAATGTTTAAAACAAATGGGTCTATTTTGCTGTAAACTAGTGCAATTATAATTAAAATTAATAAAGTGTAAGTTTTGGGATAGTTAAAGAACGAACCACTTCTTAATGCTTTCTTAAATTGTTTCCCTCTCTTCAGTCAAGTTTCTGGAATCGAAATGATGTCCGTACCTGCAGACTATTATACATATGGCTTCAGCACAGTATTCATCTTGTTGGCTATGTTGGTAGTTTTACCGATTCTTTTATATGTTATTGTTCCAGTTTTTTACGAAAACAACTTGACCAATTGCTATGAGGTAAGTGTACTTAAAGCAGGAGTTAGTCCTGAAACGAATTTTCGTTCCTTTACCGTATATCGCAAAATATGAGTCTCAGTTAAAGGTTCTGTTTTGCCTTAAACGACTTGTCAAATTGGGTTCGACTTCATATAGCTGGCACATAGATGATCTGGCCGATTTACAATAACTGCACGTAAACGACATATCGAATTATGTCTAATTTAACACACTATTTTCAATGAATGCCATATAATGCTGACTTTACACTTGTCATTTATCTCTAATTTGTCAGTTGTCAAACTTCTTTAAAGAAAAACTCATGTCAAACTCATATCTGTAAACATTTAGAGATATTTAAGATGGAACCCGACATATTCGTAGACTTAGCTCCGACTTAATTTGAGCGCAGCTCATCATTTTATAAGCTACTAGAGTCGTTAAGTGCCGCTTGGTGCGCTCATTAACCTTGGGAATCGCACCCTTGCGATTATTTTGTCAATATTTCAAAAAGTTTAATTAATGTGTTACTGTGGCTGTTTATTAAACTGCGATTACACCAATTTTATATCGGGGATAGTTCTTTTGCAAGGGGTATTTTAAGCTAAATTAATCTAATACACGAGAAGGATAAGCTTACTTCGTATGTGCCGAAGTTCTTACACCCTTGCAAATGTTATAATATATCAGAGTTTAAGAACGCTACCATTAAAAGCAACAATTATTCTAATATTTTCCGACCGATTGTCCCTATGGCAGCTATAAGATATAGCCATTTGATTTTAAGCAAAACTTGCAATTCTGTGTGAAAGCGTATAATATTAATAAACACTGAGTTGGGAGACGTATATAAGATACTAGCAAAAAGCCCGTCGCGCTTCGCTGCGCCTTTAACAGTATAGAACCAATTTCCAAATCAGTTTGAAGTCAATCGTGAGAGTCAAATATTTACCAAATTTGAAAATATTCCTCTTTGTTTTCTCTATAGAGCCCCGAAATCGAATCATACACACATAAGCTTGAAATCAACGTTTTACTACTTTACTTGTTCACCGTTACGACTTTGCTGCTGCGTTCTTCACTCCCCATCCACTTTTTACACAACTTATACCCGTTTCGCACCCACATCCCTCCCATTTCCCGCCCACATCCCATCCACTTCCCATCCACTCTACACCCAATTACCACCCACCCACTTCCCCCCCTTTCTCACCCACATCCCGCCCACATCCCTTCCACATCCCACCCCCATCCCTCCCACTTCCCGTCCACTTCCCGCCCACATCCCACCCACTTCCCCCCTTTATCACGCCCAACCCCTTCCACACCGGCGCCCACCTCCCGCCCACTTCCCACCCACATCCCACCCACTTTCCGCTTACATCCCACCCCTATCCCTCCCACATCCCACCCCTATCCCTCCCAAATCCGACCCCCATCCCTCCCACTTCCCGCCCACTTTCCGCCGACATCCCACCCACTTCCCGACCCCATCCCACCCCACCCACTCTCCATCCACTTCTTACACAACTTTCACCCGTTTCCCACCTACTATCCCCCCACTTCCCGCCCACATCCATCCCACCTCTCACCCACTTTCCCCCACCTCCCATCCATCCCTCCCACCTACATCCCTCCCACTTCGCGCCCACTACGCACCCACCTCCTGCCCACTCTTCACCAACTTTCCACCCACCTATTTCCCACTATTCTCCCACTTCCCAGTGGGCATCCCGCCGGTATTTCCAACATCGGAAAATGCAATCACTAATTATTTAGTATTCCACCCTACAAACAGAGTTTCAAGTCAATCGGATGAAGAATAGTTTTTTGCATGAAGAGTTTTCCAGGAATTTTCCGGCCATTGGGTTAAATTTTCCAACATCGGAAAATCACATCTCAATTTATTTCACTTACTATTCTCACAAACCGAGTTTTAAACCAATCAGGTGAGAAATAGTTTTTTCCATGCAGAATTTTCCGGCATTTTCCTCGTGGGCGGGTTTTCCCAATGTTGGGAAACAGGTGTCGAATATTTTGCGTACTATGCTTGCAAACCAAGTTTCAAGTCAATCGGATGAAAATAAAATATTTACCATACAAATTTTTCCGACGCTTTTCCGACTTTTTCGGGTGGGATTTTCCGGAAAATTGGAACACAGTTGTTGCTGAATTTTCAAATGTATCTTTGAAAATGAGTTTGAATCTGATCGGATAATAAACAAAAAAGTTTCATACAACAGTTTTCCGTGAATTTTCCGACTTTGGGGATAGATTTTCCAAAATTTGAAAGTCTCTTTTTTTATGCTTTAGTATGTGTAATTTTGAAAATGAGTTTGGAGCTAATCGCTGGCAACTAAAGTTTCGCCCATACAACCTTGACCACCCACTTTCCACGCAGGGGGGTGAATTTTCCGGAAGATTGGTATGCAGTTGTTGTTGAATTTTCATATAGATCTTTGAAAATGAGTTTGAACTTGATCGGATGAAAAACAAAAAAGTTTCATACAACAGTTTTCCGCGAATTTCCCACATTTCCCGACAGAATTTTCCAAAATCCGTTCTTAGTACTCACTTTCAGCATAAGATAAAACTACTGTGAAAATCTCATCTTGTTATCTTTTATGGTTTAGGCTGTGCGACGGTCACCAGTCAGTCAGTCAGTCAGGTTGAACTCTTTTATAAAATAATCATAACAAGATAACTTGATCTGCGTGCATATAAAAGAAGCATTTGTCCCATACATGTCAAACCTCTATCTCTACAGACAGACGGACGGACGGACAGACGGACAAGGCTAAATCGTCTCGGCTGTTGATGCTGATCAAGAATATATATACTTTATATGGTCGGAAATGATTCCTTCTGCCTGTTACATACATTTGCACGACTTTAGTATACCCTTTTTATTCTACGAGTAACGGGTATAAAAAGACCAAGGGCCATTTTCCGAATGATAGATTATATGGCCTCTATGAGATATAGTCAACCGATCAGTGCGGTTCCAACGATTTTCAAAAGTCAAAAATCAAATTCACCGGTAAGTAGCAATCAGTGTGATTCAGTCCATGAGAATCCTAAGCGGAGTAATATTAATTTTCAGCCCAATCAACAAATATATTGTTACACTTGATTTAAAACTTTTCACAGTACCTAGAGATGCGTTTCAATAAACGCACACGACAACTGATCACTGGCTGTTTTATTTTGAATCAGTTCCTGATGCTGCCGGTCTTTATGTTTGTACCATCATTGGCTTTATCTCAAGGTAAGATTTATTCTACATGGATAAATTAAAGTTAAACTTATATTCATTTCCAGTGACTGGCATCAATATTCACTTGATTAACATAGTGGTTTCTTCCATTTGTGTATTCTATACCGTGATGGGTGGTATTAAGGCTGTGGTCTGGACCGATGTGGTACAGGCTGGTGTCATGTTGCTTTCGGTGGTTTTGGTGGCTGTGTTGGGCACTTTACGCACTGGTGGCTTAACTACTGTACTGGATTATGCCACCGAGGGCGGTCGTCTTAGTTTGGAGTAGGTTGACCCGTGCATCTTCCATTTCTAAGCAATTTTTGTAATCGTGTGTTCTGTACAGTGTTAGATTGGATCCACGTATTCGTGTAACAGTCTGGGGTGCCAGCTGCAGCGGAATTCTCTTTTGGTTAGGAAAGATTGGATTAGACCAAAGTAGTGTTCAGCGCATTGTCTCCCTACCCTCATATGCACATGCCAAGAAGTAAGTAAAACTTATTTCCAATTTGAGTGGCTTTAGTAAAATTCTTAAATATGTGTTCACAGATGTCTAAAGGTGGCTACTGTTGGTGTCTTACTCATTCTGAGCCTTACCTGCTCTGCTGGTATAATAATGTTTGCCCGGTACTATGGCTGCGATCCAATGAAAGCTGGTGTAAGTTTTTACTTCTCTCTTGTGGAATTTAAATATCCTTTCAATTTTTGGTTTCCGCAGTTGGTCAGCAAGCCAGACAAAATGATGCCCTTCTTTATACAGGACATTATGGGCAATCTGATGGGTATGCCTGGCTTATTTATCTCTTGTGTATTTAGTGCTTCCCTCAGCACTTTGTCAGCTCATCTCAATTCGCTGGCCGGCGTTGTTTACTTTGACTACATAAAGCCTCGTATTCGTCACACGGAGGCACGAGCCAATGCCATCATGAAAGTGGTCATTGTTGTCATGGGCGGCTACTGCATTCTGGGTGGTTTCATAGTGCAGAACTTTAACTCCATTATACAAGCAATATGGACAGTTACGGGCATACATTTTGGAGCCGTGGTTGGCGTCTTCCTATTGGGAATATTTGTGCCTCGTTGCAATGGGAAGGTAGCCATGACTGGCATCCTATTCAGTTTGGTTGCCATGCTGTGGATCATTGTAAATGCGCAGATGAACATTAAGGAGGGTCTCATCAAATACGAAGTTCTTCCTAATGGTTTGGATCAGTGTGAAGCACGCGGTTTCGGTGTAATTCTGAACTCCAGGTAAGTGCAAATTTTAGTACAATTTGTAGCCAACAAATTTATTTCATTTTATCCACAGTAACATCACCCGACTAAGTACCAAGACAGCATCTACAATAGAGACAATGAAACAGGTCACCACCGCTTTTGACAGTAATCGTGAATTTTCGCTCTACGATGTATCCTTCTATTGGTATAGAGTGATCGGCATGTTTTTAGTTTTCCTGTGGGCTGTACCTATGAGCTATGTCTGGCGACCGGATAAGAATGAAAAACAAAATCCCAAGCTTTATTCGCCTTTTGTACGGAAATTCTTAAACGTTTCAAGCCCTGAACAGGAAATGGAGAACATGCCGCTTAAAGAGACGAAGGCAAAAGAGTTTCAAGATCTAAAATTAAATAATGATCTGTTAACAAACTAGTTTTTCTTAAGAATTTGTGTTGATGTTGAAGAATGTTTTATTTTTAATAGAACAGAATAAACTTAAGGAATGATTAAATGCCTTCGTGAGGCTAATTTAAAGCCGGTAACAATCAGTAGAATTTAATCCGGCTTATGCCTTTTTATGCTTTGTACCAAGGGTTCACAGATATAGTGAATTTATACAGCGGCCAGAATAAAGCATCCCCGACCATCTGAGGAGAGCAAATTTAACCGTTTTCATTGAGATGGATGCTGGCGCAGACCCGGAGAACATCTTATATGGCGGCGGAAAAATAATGATTTGGGGATACCATTTAGTACATTGATATTTCTGCAAGCCCATCTTCACAATTTTATTTAGAAAGAAAAAGGAAAATATGATATTGAAAATTTGGAAGAGCATGCCCAACCGCGTAAATCAAGTTATTTCTAATAAGCATCTATGGACAAAACATACAAATTTGCTTGGGTATTTAATTTTTTTTAGACTTGCAAAAAATTAGTGTCTGCGGGTTATTTTGGTTTTTTCCTTCTTTGAATAATCATTTTCATTTCATTCGTTTTGAATAATGCATGTTAGTCGGTGGAATTAAAATAAATTGGCAAATTACATAATTACATCAGTTGCTAGATAGACATAAATAGAATTTTTTTTACTTCTGTGATAAATTTAGAAATTGTTAGTAAATTTTAATTTGACTTTTCTAGTGTTTTATTGATTCATAAAGAACTTTTTTATTTATCGTTTCCAGGTTTTGGCTGTGCAAACGAAAACAAAATAGTGAAATCTAAAAGCCCCTCTCATATCCAACTGTTCCATTTTCGATCGTTTCGCTTAGAGTTCTGGTTTCTCTCTTGCAGTGTTGCCAACGCCCCTACACAGAAAGAGGACGTTTGAAACCAGAAAAAAAGACAGAAAATGGACAGATTTTGTTTAAAAGGACAAAAAAACAGGACAAACTCTGTTTTTCTTATTAATATGATAAAAAAATTTATGAATGTCAATATTTTCGTTCAATTCATACAGCACGTCATCGAGAATGGTATTATGAGCAACAATTTCGTGTGCATATACGTATGATACATTAGTTCCGAAAAAGCGTGCTGTATACATTTAGAAAATTTATTTTATTTGCTTAAACTTTCTATTTGGATCTTATAATCATCCTGTAAAACTTTCAAGCAGATCCGAAAATATGTTTTACAAAAATAAACAAAATCAATTTTTGTTTTTATATGATAAAATTTTCCTCGACCCTCGTAATTTTTCAAATTTTATATCTCAAACTTAAGGTTATAAATGTGTCTTTAAAAAAAAATTCACTTGAGAATTTTTTGAGAAATTTTTTAACGTCTTGACTCATTTTGACCCAAATTTCTTGAGAACTATTTAAGCGATTTTGATAAAAACAAATTTTTTTCGGTAAAAGCTAACACCCAAATGCATCGAATCCATGTTTGAAATCTATCAAAAATAATTTTAATTTAATTGAAAACAGTTTCGAATTTTTAAATGCGATAATCTCGGAACCACTTTTTCCAAAATGGTTACAAAAATTGAAGGAGTATCTGTTGACCGATTTTTAGATTTTTTTAAAAAGCAACATTTTGGTGTGAACTTAGATATCTTTGATCCGATCCAAAATATTCATAGCGAAACTACGTTTTCTTGATGTTTATATTAGACAACGTAAATTGTGTTGAGTTAGGCTATAATTTTTTTCAAAATCATTGCTGTTGTCTAAAATTGTTAACTTAAAAATAATTTCAATATTGTAAGTATTGGCTCTTTATTTTCCCGTAAAATATTGTCATCAAATTTTTTTTTTATTTTCTTCAAGTTCGACACCCAGAATAAGTGTATTAATGCAAAAATACGCGGTTAGTTACCCATAACCTTTATAGCAGAGTACGGCAAAACACACATGCTTATTTTGCCTTTGCATGTGTGCGTTCAGACACGCGAGAGCGCTCTCAGTTAGCACATGTTTGTTATTGCAAAAGAGAGCAGTGTGCGCTCGCATAGTGTCTGTGTATCGACGCCGCTGCTATAGAGGATGGACTTGTATACACAGAAAATTGAACGGTGCCGGACACTGCTTTATAGGTATCAAACTCGTAGCCCAAGTACAAGTATTCTTAGATGTCTTCTTAAAGATCATCGTCCAAAATATTTATTCGGGAATCTGGTGGAACTTTTTTTGATTTTAAGTAATTATCGTCTATCTTTGTTGAAACTTTAGAGCGCAATGAACCGATTACACTGTGAGAAGCTTGGCTTGGCCCCTTTGAGGGGCTGTATAGCCAATTTTACCTTTACCTTTTTTACAAAAATAAAACGAGAAAGGCAAAGCAAACTTCGTCTGTACCGAAGTTTTGATACACTTGAAATAGCTTGTCACAACGGTTAGCGACTTCGACCAAACTTCGCAGATCAGCTTAAAACATGACATATTATATTACCCATGACCGTGTTTGAGAGCGATAATATTGAGAACAAACCAGTTTTTCTTACTAAAACCCATTTTCTGAACGAACATTTGTATGGCAGCTACAAGAAGTAGTCATCCGATCCGGTCGGTTCCGACATATTAGCAGCCTGCAGCCAAAAGAAGTCTATGTACAAAGTTTTAACTCGATAGCTCTAAAACTGAGGGACTAGATCGCGTAGAAACAGACAGACGGACAGACGGAAGGACGGACAGACGGACGGACAAAGCTTAATCGACTCAGCTCGTCATGCTGATCAAGAATATATATACTTTATGTGGTCGGAGATAACTCCTTCCATGCGTTGCAAACTTCTGGGCAAAATTATAATACACTTTTCAAGTGTATAAAAAATAAATGACCCATTTCAACTAAAATATTTTTGTAGTGTAGTTTGGAATGGTGATCTCAAAAACCAATTTCAAATATTTTTTCATGGCTCTTGTGTATTTAGTGCCATTCTTGCTTGGCCCAGTAATTTGCAAAAAGTTAAAAAAAAGCAATTTTATTTGGAATTGAGAGCACAAAAACGAAACCGAAGCGGAATTGCATTCGATTTACTTTTCAAAAATTGAGAAGATGCCCCTTAGTGATAGATTTTGGGGATATTTTACAACAATATTGTTATCAGTTAACTCAGAAAATACTCAAGTTTTACTTTTAGTTCCATCAAATTTGCAAGATTTTTTTGAGAAATAATGTGAATTAATTGTATTTTCTGTGGTAAAGCTCTAAAAAGCTAACGAATGCATACATTGCAAAAGCAAAGGTACGATTATCTCAAAGAAAATCGCAGATTTAGAGAAAAAGTCAGTTTTTATTCAATAAACTTTGGAAGCGATTTTAGAGGAAAAACTAGCTTTAAATATGTTTGTTCTTGTGCATAACTTGAAATTTAATTTTATACTGAATGATTCAGTCGGCTGTTGAAGGAAATTTTTTGCGCAACCAGTTGCAGTATAAGAACTCAGCTGGCATTGTCGTGCTGAGTTCTTAAACTACGACTAGTGACGCGCTAAAAATGAGGCTCAACTGCCGAAAGGGCTGAGTGGCGACGCAGTGTGGTAAATCATCCCGAGGTACTCAGTTCAAGTCCCCAGTAAATGTAGATTAATAATTAACAGTTATATAAGTTTTTCAGAAAGAAGAAATTGTTAATAACTAAATCAAACGCAACAAAAAAAAACATAAAAATAAAAACAGCTTAATATAATTTTTTTGTTTTTCTTTTCATACTTAAAAATGAGATTGTTTCATCTTAAAGTCGAGTATAAACGATCTTTATCCAAGATTAATGGATTAAGATTAAAATTGAGAAAATTGAGAATATAATCTTGCGTTAAGATTATCTGGTCTTAGCCGAATTCTGACATCGTTTCTCTTTGATTCAAGATTATAATCTTCATTTTAGATTGATTTTTTTCTCAGTGTAGAAAGATTCATGCTCAAATTAAGAATTTGTATTTTGTTGCATTATATTAGTGAAATTTCGATCGTTGAAGTTATACTCAGCTTTGTTAGTGAGTTCCGGGTACGACATAGATAGCAAAAGTACGACGTGTCGTACATAAGATACAAATATCTATGAGCTTACTCATAACTCCCATATATTAAGAGCTTTATGCCCACTTTCATTTCTCCGATCCATAAAATTTATTTTATTTTACATTCAAATCAGCAATCTGTATATTAATTAAGGTGGTGGAAGTTAAGTTATTGACATAAAGCCGAATTCATTTTAGCTAAAACGTGGCGTCAGGCGTCTACAATACTAAAATGCAGTGGCGTCACCGATAAGTAGGTACGAAATCTGTATTTAACAATGAAAGCAATGCAAAAATGAATAAGTCTACCGGCAGCATCCAAACGAAACAGTTTAAGGTCAACTTAGTTCTCTGTCAAGTAACCGTTTACAATATAGCCATCATGACTGCTGCGAGTTCCAGTTTGGAGGATTTAAGTTTCAGCCTAAGTGACTACATTGTTTTTACGATAATGCTTAGTGTATCAGCTGGCATTGGCGTCTTCTTTGGATTCTGTTCAAAGGCCAAAAATACCACAGAAGAGTATTTGCATGGAGGAAAGAAAATGCAGGCCATTCCAGTAGCTATATCTTTGGTGTGCAGGTGCGTTACTTAAGTTTGCTGTAAAGGTGGCAGCTGCGTAAGAACTTTTCGAAAGCGTGAATTATACCAAAAGCTTCTAGAAGGTTGTAATAAATCCGTCCCTCCCGAACGATATAATTTATCTGCTTCACGCCCCCAAAATTTCAATGTACGGTATTCTGTTGGCAAGTATCATAATTTTATACCCTTGGAAAGGGTATATTAAAAATGTCCGGATGTTTGTAATGCACAGAATGAAGCATCTCTGACCACATAAAGAATATAGATTTTCTTGATCAGCATGACGAGCTGAGTTTTTATAACCATGTCCGTCTGTCCGTCCGTCTCTTTCTATGCTATTTTCTCCGTCAGTTTTAAAGCTATCTTATCCAAACTTTGCCCGAAGTCTTTTGGTACGAATACGTACCGGATGACTATAGCATATAGCTGCCATAGAAACGATCGGTCGAAAAATTGGTTTTAGTGAGAAAAACATTTTTGTCTTCAACGCAAACGTCCCCAAAACTCGTATTTATAAGTTTTCTATGCTTTCATATAATTACACCAAGTTTTATGAAAATCAGACAACTATATAGTATAGCTTACAAAATATAGGTTTGAAAAATAGTCTTAGTAAGAAAATCTTATTTTTTTTGTCAATGCTGTCGCTCCCAAACTAGTTACTGAATGACCATAAGAAACAAACAATCTTTCACTTTTATATATAGTATGTACAGATGTTTAGATTCAATGAATTTATTTAAGCGATACTTTTTTATTTATTTCAGTCAACTTTCTGGTGTTTCAATTATGGCCATTCCGGCCGAGAGTTACACCTTTGGACCCAATTTTATATTCGTGGTATTGTCAATGATTGCAGTTTTGCCAATACTTTTATACATCATTCTTCCTGTATTCTATAAAAACAATATCACAAATTGCTTTGAGGTAAGAAAAAGAGTAAATATTCATATTATTAAGCAACTTACCAAAATAATTTTTATACCCTTGGAGTGGGTATACTGAAATTGTCCAGATGTTTGTAACGCACAGAAGGAAGCATCTCCGACCACATAAAGTATATATATTCTTGATCAGCATGACGAGCTGAGTTGATAAAGCCATGTCCGTCTGTCCGTCCGTCTGTCCGTCCGTCCGTCCGTCTGTCCGTCCGTCTGTCCGTCTGTTCCTATGCTATCTCCTCCGTCAGTTTTAAAGCTATCGTGACCAAACTTTGCACAAAGTCATTTGGTACAAATACGCTGCACATTTGTCGGAACCGGCCGGATCGGACGACTATAGCATATAGCTGCCATATCCATACGATCGTTTGAAAAAGTAGTTCTAGTGAGAAAAACTTTTTTATTTTCAATGCTATCGCTCCCAAACTTGTTACTGATCAATATGATATGCTAACACATAATTCTGTCAAGACTGATCCAAATCGGACGACTATAGCATATAGCTGTCATAGGAATGATCGGTCGAAAAAATAGTTTTAGTGAGAAAAACTTTTTTGTTTTCAATGGTAGCGTATTTGTACGTTCCAATTATAAATATTATCGGTCTCAACACAATTTTAGAGAGTCTGATCATGCTCCAAGGGTATATAAACTTCGGTCGAGCCGAAGTTAGCTTTCCTCTGTTTTTATATTTAGGCTTAGAATTTGGATAGTACATTTTATTAGGTGGTGCCCCAGAAATCTCTAGAGATTTCCGTATAAGCATTTGCATTTTCAATCAAAACTAATTGCATTTATATGTAAATTGTGTCTAAATCGACTAATCGAGGCCACATTTAATAATGCATTCGACTTTCCCTTCCTTTAATCTAGGTCATTTTACATAAAAAGTCCTTAAAATTTAGTTTCAAATCCATTCAAATGTATTCGAAATTTTTTAAAGACTCTGGGTCACCTCCAATATTTATATTTACACCCGTTACTCATAGAGTAAAAAGGATATACTAAAGTCGGCAGAAGGAATCCTTTCCGACCATATAAAGTTTATATATTCTTGATCAGCATCAACAGCCGAGTCTATATAGCCAAGTCCGTCTTTCCATCTGTCTGTATTAAGACCTACATCTCAGAGAATAACTATTTATCCCTGAAATTTTCATCAAGATCGGATAATAAATAGCCGAGTTAAGAAATGTTGCATACTTTTCAGATGCTCACCCTCAGGAGGATAGGAACGCTGTTAAACATTTGTTCTCATGAGTAATTGGTACATCGAAGTCGGTTAGAGCCGACTTTAACTTACGCTCTCGCTTTATAGTCTGGGATTGAGACCAATAAATTGTGAAACCAGAGGCATCAGTTAGCAACAACTCATACCCAGTTTTTGTCGATCACGTCAAGTTCGCGTTTAATCAGCGCTTTTCTACTATCAACACACAGTTGCTGTTAATTTAATAAAGATGAGCGCTAAAATTTCGGAAAATTCACCAAAGATAAAGGGAATAACCACAATCGTTATACCAAATTTCCGCCTCCAATGGACAAGCGGTTAGAACCCCGCCAATAGAGGTCTAACTTGGAAAATGGAATTAATGGAAAAACACTCAAAAGAATTTTTTAAGTTTTTAAATATATATAGATACTGACCAATTAAATGTGTCTTTAAGAGATGATTGCATGCATCGAAAAGCCCCGATAGTGGATACCACACTAGACACCACCCATTATTAAGTCTATATAGGCATCATCTGTGTCGAAGGTTTTATACCCTTGCAAATCGTTATCCGATTTTGTCCAAATTTTGCAAATTTGATTTAAAGCATATGAAATTTACAATCAGAAAATTTAAGAATGAAAAAAAGTAAAAAACGAGAAGGCCAAGCTAACTTCGTCTTTGCCGAAGATTTTATACCCCTGCGAATGTTTTAATACATCAGAGTTTAAGAACGCCAGCATTAAAACAAACAATTTTTCTAAATAAAACCCACTTTTCGACCGATAGTTCCAATGACAGCTATAAGATATAGTCATCCGATTTTGACCAAAACTTCCAAATCTTTGTAAGAGCGCATAATATTAATAATCGCTGAAGTGGGAGACGTTAACATTAAAAACAAAAAAGTTTTTTTCACAAAGACCCACTTTTCGACCGATAGTTCCTATGACAGCTATAAGATATAGTCATCCGATCCGGTCGGTTCCGACATATTAGCAGTGTGCAGTAAAAAGAAGACTCTGTGCAAAGTTTCAGTTCGATAGCTTTAAAACTGAGAGACTAGTTTGCGTAGAAACAGACAGACGGACAGACAGACGGACGGATAAACAAACAACTCTCCCAAATTTTACACACAAAAAATCTGGTGGGTAAAATTAACTACGCTGACAGTAACTTTTTTCCAAATTTTTTATGCATGTGGTTTTGTTGTTGTTTTGTAACTGTGCTAACAGTAAAATCTACTGAAGAAATTTGTAAGCTTTACGTATTTATTTTAGCACGAGTTTTGTTGTTGCATTTAACAACTGTACTCCTAGTAAAATTAACTACAAATATTTTGTAAAATTTTTCTTTGTTTTAATAAGTTACTGCTACTACAGTAACTTTACCATAGAATTAGTAACTCTGACGTGATTTTTTCATCTCATACTTTGCTTTTGCAGCAATTAACTGTACCCACAAGTTAATCTAACCGCACATATAGTATAACTTTTTGAATGTGTTTGATGCACCGATTAACTGTTCCGACGGCAAATCTAACCGCGAAAATTGTTGACTTAGCAAATTTCAGTTGGTCTTTTATAGAGCACTTCAACGGAATTTGAACTTGAGAATTACTAGTGGTCTCATTTATGCGATATTCAAGAAATTTTTGGTGCATATGTTTAGGCAGATTTAATACAAGTAATATGTTAGAGGCGTTGCTTTTAACGAGCGCGTAGCGTAACTGGTAAAGACGTGCTTCCAATCGTGTTGAGACCAATGGCCCCGAGTTCGAATCCCGCAAGAGTAAGTAAAATTTTTTCAAGTTTAATAAATATTTGTTTAATTCCAATAATTGTTTCAGAACCAAATTTGGTGGGTGGGGGAGTAGTGGGGTTGCCTCTTCTGCTCTGGGATGAGCTCAAGTAGATTGCCAACTTGTGACAGCTAAAATAGTATCCCACCCTACTGTTGTACAGTTGTGTAACAGCTGTCAAATTACCAATTGTATGGTAAAATTACTGTGAACTCAGTAAGAAAAGTACTTACTGTAAACATCGGTAAATATTACTAATTATGTCGGTTGGCGCATTTTTAAACGAGATTTTCGGTTAGATTTACTATAGCAATAGTTCCTCTTACGTAAAGGTTTACGTGAAAGTTACTCTACAATTTGGTTAATTTTACCAACTTTGTGGGTTGGCGCATTTCCAACCCACAATATCGGTTAAATCTACCCACAGATTTCTTTTGTGTGTCTTGATCTGTCTGCAAGTATAAGAAGCATTTGTTGACGGACAGACGGACGGACGGACAGACGGACATGGCTATATCGACTCGGCTGTTGATGCTGATCAAGAATATATATACTTTATAGGGTCGGAAATGATTCCTTCTCTCTTGTTACATACTTTTGCACAAACTTAGTATACTCTATGTACCTTCGGTACAGAGTATAAAATATT